>SNQJ01S0118785.1:17009-37271 GCA_010110895.2 Picea sitchensis
TCTCCTCACATGCACTTCTGATCAACATAGATCGCTCCAACATGGAGCAAGCATGTGATAGCACCTCGAGTCTCTAAGACTGCGCCTAGGCCATTCATCACTAGCTAAGTCAACATGGCTAATACTATGAGTGAATGTATCATCCTCCTCAACCAAGTCAGCATGGCCACTCTGGGAGGATGTCTGCCCAATGCTAATAGATGGAGAACATCAATGCCCTAGGCCATTCACCACTAGACAAATCAACATGTCTAATCCTGTGAGTGAATGTATCATTCTCCTCAGTCAAAACAACATGACCACTTTGGGAGAATGTTTGCTCGATGCAACCACATGGAGAAACATCAGCACCTCGAGTCTTTTCCACTCCTTGTCAAATCAACATGTCTAAGGAAAAAGAATATGCCTGGGCCATTCACCACTAGCCAAATCAGTATGGCTAATCCTGTGAGTGAATGTATCATTCTCCTCAGTCAAATCAACATGACCACTCTGGGAGAATGTCTTCCCAATGCTACTCATCCGTGGATATCTACTAGAGCTTCACAACTCCCTTTTGCATCATGTCTCAGAATCAAGGTTAAAAGGTCCACATCCCAGTCCTTTTGAATGGCTTCCTTCACTAAGACAAGGGAATCATCTCTAGGAGGTCTCATATCTCCTCAAGGTCTAGCCTCTTGTTTGTCAGTCCTGGAGGACGTCTCTCCCATCTGAATCTGAATTTGAATCTTGAAGAGGAATCCTTTCTGAATGAAATTCTCTAAGCAACTGACTCTCTCTTATATGAGGCCCACTCAGACTCTGCATGCTCCCTCTGAAGCTTGAATCCCTCTAAGGCTATATAGTCTTCGGAGTCATCTGCTCCCTCTGCATGTGTTAACCTCCTCTTCTTCTTCATTACATGGATGTGCACAACTATATACAGTGACCCTGCAAATGATACATCTTATACTATGACCAACACACATCCACCATATATTCGATGTTATACGGCTAACCATGTTGATTTTCTAGTGTTAAATTAGACAAGAACAATTTTCCGCAAGTGGTAACTACTTCCAATGATATATGATATTACTTTAGTAAACTCTAGAAAATTTCAACTACTTAGAAACTTTGGCCTCTTCCTTAGATCACTTCCCACACGTGAGAGAGAACAAATATGTGTTTCTATTGTCGTGTCTTTAAATTGATCCAAAGAAACACGTATCTTTGAAACTTAAATTAAATTTTCTTTCTTATAAATAGTTGTTGAATACCTCTCGTAACTACCCAAATATTAACATTAATTTGGTTATAATCCATCCACATAGTATTTGACTTTGTTATATTGTTTCTCCATAATTCATGCGATTCTTTGCATAAAGTTTTACTAGAAATTACTGCCCACCATAATTTATGAAATTCTTTCTATAATTTAGGTAGGAGTGAAAGGTAAATATGTTGTACATAGAAATTGTAACAACNATGTGCACAACTATATACAGTGACCCTGCAAATGATACATCTTATACTATGACCAACACACATCCACCATATATTCGATGTTATACGGCTAACCATGTTGATTTTCTAGTGTTAAATTAGACAAGAACAATTTTCCGCAAGTGGTAACTACTTCCAATGATATATGATATTACTTTAGTAAACTCTAGAAAATTTCAACTACTTAGAAACTTTGGCCTCTTCCTTAGATCACTTCCCACACGTGAGAGAGAACAAATATGTGTTTCTATTGTCGTGTCTTTAAATTGATCCAAAGAAACACGTATCTTTGAAACTTAAATTAAATTTTCTTTCTTATAAATAGTTGTTGAATACCTCTCGTAACTACCCAAATATTAACATTAATTTGGTTATAATCCATCCACATAGTATTTGACTTTGTTATATTGTTTCTCCATAATTCATGCGATTCTTTGCATAAAGTTTTACTAGAAATTACTGCCCACCATAATTTATGAAATTCTTTCTATAATTTAGGTAGGAGTGAAAGGTAAATATGTTGTACATAGAAATTGTAACAACTTCATAAATTTAACACTCCCAACATTTTACTCTACTCTTATTTTCTTGGGCCCTCCTGTGAGGGAGTCAAGACCAGTCCCGCTCTGATACCATGTTGATTTTCTTATATGAGATATTATATGAGATAATATTGTATATGAGATGATATGATCGATTCATATTACAATGATGAATGTGCCAAACATATAGAGAACCTAAAGGCACATATGGTGACCATCCATGAAAGGATGCATCCCAAATAATTATAATAACTATTTATTATTATTATATTATTAATAATTAATAATTATATTATTAATTATTAATCTCAGAGAATGTCTTCCTGATGTTGTACAAACATCAACACTCCAAAGGACCATGTCAAGTTCACCATGGTCAAACAAATCCATCGAATTAGGTAAGACCAATAACCATGCAATACAAGAGTCCTTAGAATCATACAAAGTAAGCCATCATTTAATACAAAAGTCAAATAAGCAATTCACGTTATGTATCTTATTCAAACTTCACATTAACTCAAGACTTTATGCAATTTGGCAAGCTTAAGTATGGAAAGACCATAAAAAAACCCTATTAGGTGTGTTAGTACCCAGGTAGAGGGATATTTCCTGAGAAAACCCTTCAAAGTTTAAGTATGGTGACTGAAAACGTTTTGGAGTTACTTCATGGTGATGGAGTCATTAACATGCAAGGCACCGTGCTTGGTCCATTTCTATGAGCACCTTTAAAGAGTGAGTGCTTGTTGCTTGAGATACCCTTTCCTCGACAGTGTGTGTATTCCAAACCCCTTTCTTTCCTTTTGATATTCATTTTATGCATTGCAAGTCCCCTTTGCAGGTTTCAAATGCTTTTTTCTTTCTTACTAGGATTAAGTCCTTTTAATTGATATGGATTCAGTGCATTAAGACTAGGGGTGATTTCCTCATAATGAAGGGGTAGAGTTCAATATGACCTTTGACTTTTGAAGTTGGTCATTCATTATCCCATCGGTTCTTCTTTCTTTTTCTTATTCATTTTTTCTAATAGTTGCATCAACCTAGGCATTTTATCCCTTCTTCTCATAGGGGGATGAACCACATGCCTTTCTGGTGTACATGTAACAACCATTACCGAAGTTTAGTACATTGTGGAATGCCCCAAGATGGAGAGTGTTAAGTATGAGGGGAGTGGTATGTTACCCCTATCAAAGCCTCCTAGTAGTACCCTTGGTCCCCAAGAGTAAAAACACTGGACTAGGATACAAATGATGGCCACCAAGGTGAAACAAGGAAAACAACATAGCTTCCAAGCTTATGATTCATTATCCGACTTCAACCCATGATCCTCACCTAAATTCCTAGTGCATTAAATATGACACTTTATATGAAACAATGACTAGTGTAACTCACAATATGATGGACCACCATCATTCGATGAACCATGTTGATTAGGTGTGATAATATGAGTTGCATGAGGAGGGAGGCATCCGAGGGGCCGTTTTTGTGAGAACACTAATCATTGTCATCATTGGGATCATTGTCTTCATTGCGGGCCATGAAACATGATCTCCGCTAGTTACGCCTAGGTGAGAGAGGGTAACATGTTTTTCTAAATGATCAGATCATGGAAATGATACATACATTCCATCCATTTGTAATCCCTTGCTTGCTACAACTTGCTTTGACTTGAAAATTTTGGAGTTGTTAGTGATATGTGTGAATCATTGTGTTCTTTCCTAATTGGAAATGTTTCCACTTCACATTTTGTAGTAAGGAATAGAGTTCTTGACCATTAGTGGGATACTTTAACATTTTTTTGTGAAATAACTTGGAGTGGTAAAACATGGGGTTCCTCTTTGCATCAATATAGTGTCCATGTCATTCTCACTCACTACAAATTAGGTATTGCCAGGATTGGTGCTTGATTGGTCTTTCACTTTATTTTTTCAAAAGACCTTTATTGACTTTTTCCCCATTGTTTTTTTTTGTTTTGTTTTATTATTATATTGAGTGGTGCAACTATCATTGAAAATGAAGCAATCAGGTGAATCCACAAAGATGTTATTATTTTACTTGTTTTTGGGCACAATAAAATGTTGTTTTTATTGGTCATTCAACTTCCGAATATCATAAATTATACCTACATTTGGAATTTCCATTTGTAGTAAAAGATGATTTGTAGCAAATTTTATTAGCTTCCTATTGATAAAATTTGTGATTTTTTATGGCTTTTAATAAGTCAAATTAACATTTTTGACAATTTCTCCTTAAAAATCCAGGGATGGATAATCAATGACTCTTGTGGAATCCAATGTTTTCAATATTAAATATTTGTTTTAGGGAAAATATAATACTACATAATTGCATAGATTGTTGGCTAGTGCTCTAGTATTTTTCCTAATTTTTAGATGATAAAATACGCATAGATATCTTACTAAATTTAAGATTTGAAAATTAAAATTATGAGTGTAAAGTTTTCACTTTTTATTGTAACTAGTTTTCTGATTCAAGTAAATATACAAATTTAGAAACTATTTAGAGGATGAAATCTTTGGGTTCTTATAAATTGGTTCAATTCCTTATTCTGGATGTGTACTTTTTAAAGATATTATATGGGAGTAAAGTATATTCAATGCCAAAATTAATGGTGTCATTTTAGAGTCCTTATATGTAAAAGATTTAACAAAGTCTCCACCTTATGCCATTGGAGAACCATTGGGAAAACTAACTCCTTGGCTCTTAAAATGGGCCAAAATTAATGTTGTCATTTTCGAAACTAACTCCTTGGCTCTTAAAATGGGCCAAAATTAATGTTGTCATTTTCGATCACTTATATGTAAGATTTAACAAAGTCTCCATCTTATGCCATTAGAGAACCATTGGGAAAACTAACTCCTTGGCTCTTAAAATGGACTGGAATTTTTAGATGAAAGTTCGTTTAATTTGTGGAAAACTCAGAAAGTTTAAAGTTTCATAATTATTTTCTTTTCTCGAACAATTCCAAAGATGTAGTAGTTTTTTTTTTCTATGTGGAAAGTCAAGCCATTGAATTTTAGTTGAAAATTTGCATGGAATCATATTTCAATCGAAAATCCTCTATCACAAACCTCCCCACACACCGCGAAATCATCACCAATCTTCATGGATTCACCCATAAGTTTTCATAAGTATTGAATTTCTCCCATAAGACTTTTTAACTCTATCACACTGGTATGACTTTTCCACTTTCTTATGGCTTCGATCTTCACTGGATCAATATTTAATCCTCCTCCACCAATATCATATCCTAGGTAAACCAAGATTTGTCTACCAAATTCACATTTATTGATATTTGCTAACAACTCATGTCTCCTCAATGTATCCAATACCTATTTTACATGTGAGATATGCTCTTCCAAGTAGAGATGAATATTAAGATATCTTCCAAATATACTTCACAAATGAATCTACAAATGGGCACAACATATCATTCATGTGATGCATAAATGTAGTTGGTGCATTACATAAACCAAAAGGCATAACTAACCATTCAAACAAAATGTAATTGGTACACTTTCATAAACAAAAAGGTATAATTAGCCATTCAATCAAACATTGTCACATTTTTAATGATGTGTTCCAAGTGTCTTTATTTTCACTCACACTTGATAATAACTTGACATGTGGTCCATCATTATGAAGTACTTAGCTTGTTGCAATTGATTCAAGAAGTATCCAGTCCAAGACAATGGATATCAATTTTTGAATGTGATAGTGTTCAAAGATTGCTAGTCAATGCATATTTTTCAACTTCCATCCTTGGGCACAATGATGATGGATGACCCAAAAGGTGAAATGAAAAGCCTTATGAATCTTGGATTCAATCATTGTTGTCATTGTTTCTTTACTTCATTATCATACAACAAGTATTGTCTATAGAATCTTATATTAGACAATCGAAATTCCAGTAACAACTGAATCTTGTGTTCAACTTCCCTCTTTGGTGGAAATGCTTTGGGTTCTTGAAATACTTCTTTATATGCATGAATCAATTATTCTAGTTGTTACTTTTGTGTTTTATCGCAACTTTCTAAGGACGCTTCAACCTCCATGTTTCTTAGTTTTTGTTGATTCACTCTAAAAAATGGCAACGCAAACCCGTCGTTGTGTTTATCAAACTTTTCACCTAGTGCACTCTTATTAGAGAGAGTTTTAATTTTCCTTTATGAGTATTAGCAACAAATGTGCTCCCATGTTTTACCAAGTGATATTGGTTTTCCCTACATGTGAACACAACATCCCCCTGACATAGATGTAGAGGCTTCCCAAAATCATGTTGCATACATTTAAGGGTATCCCATCTTTCTCTACTTCATCAATGGAAAATTATGACTCTCAACTCCATATCTTGGTTCACCCATCTTAAAGGATATGGATGAGAATGCAGATGCACCTCCAATCAAAAAACATTTACTCACTAGGTTGATATCAAATTTGGCTGTGATATAGGGTCAAAAAAGAAATTGACTTCAGTCTTCTTGAGTTGAATATTGACATTAAATAGTTCAATGATTTCTCCTTCTTCCTTAATATCGAGATTGTTCAAGTTCACAGTCTTTCAACATAACTAGATGCAACCCTACCATCAACATCTCAATTGTTATTTATCCTTTCCTCTCCATCTACAACCAACAAATTCTCCTTCTTTTAATATTGTTTGAAACACTTTGGGAATTTCTTTAGGTGCAATGTCCAACAATTTATCTTAATGTGACCATCAACATTGTAGTGAATAATGGTTATTAGGATCTTTGCATTAACCTGAAACAACAACACTCTTCTTTCCTTTATCTTTTGATTTATTTTTTCCATCTTTCTTGGTTTCACTTCGTTATTCAATGTATTTTGGTCCACTAGGTTGTCCTTTGTTTTTATCGCCCTTTAGGCATTATGCTTTCACATAGGGGTTATCAATGGATTTTGGTTTGAAAAGCATCCCCTGTGTTTGAATGTGGCTATGCAAACCTCCAAAGTGCTTGATGAACACATTAGGATTCTTGAAATATATTCCCAACTGAATTGTCATCTTCTGAAATTTAGTGGTATACTCTTGCAAGGTTTGTCCTTACTTCCACCAGTAGAAGTGACAACAAATCTTCTGTGGTTTCTCATATAATGGGATATCACCATGAATTAATTAGGTTCTTGAATGTTTCCCGTTGAATACCACTTCTACTTACTAAGTTGGAAACATCATGACTCTGCTTATCCATTTTGATTAAATTCTACTACAATACAATTATGTGTTGTGTCTACGTCACAATTGGGTAAGCTATGGAACATGTGGTAATGCAGTGTATATGTCTACCTAGAATTACCAGTGACTATGTAATTTCACATAGCTCTCTTGGCCTTCACAAGATCCTCAAGTGTGGGATCCCCAACGTACAACTTCTTTGCAAATTTTTCGGCTCTTCCTTCGTATACCATGTCTTGACTACTTCAACCACACTTATATTGGCATAAAGATAAATAAAATAACTTACAAGAATCATTAAGTAACTCAACTCAACAAGGGATATGCATAAAATATATTTTATCAATATTTCTTCTAATATATAATAGAAGACAGTTCCATGTTCTCATTGGCTCTATCGATGCCAATATTCATGCTCAGGCCGCTCACTCCTGGTGATATTTTGGTTTCAGTCTAGTCTGGTAACCAAGAAGGAGGGAAAACTAGCTACACAAGCTTGAACAATAGATGATCAAGACAACTCGGACATAAAGAATCATATAGGGACACCTATCAAAATACCAATAATTATTTACAAGATTATATGAATTTTCCCATTTTGAAAGGATACAAGTAAGTGCATGGTTTTCTTTCACCATCTCAATGAAGTAATTATAACACATGTTTCTTGGTTCTTCTGCTAAAGAATCTTCCATAAGTTGCTTTCATTTATCTTCTCAGCTTATATCTTTAAGGTACCTGACTTTTGACGTCGGGCTACTTTCACAAGTCAACAAATCTGCCAAACAATTTTCTTTCTTGGGTCTTTAATGAAACTCAAACTCAAAACCATCTATCCATAGTTTCCACCCAAGGATTTTGTTATTTCATTTTTCTAATTGTTTGTCGTGTATTAGCATATTAGTGATATGCTTGAGATATATCTTGACAATAAATTTAACCAGATTCAAGTATAAATAAAATCTTGCAATGCTTAGCTTGACTTCTTTGTGATCGGAGGAATAATTTAGTTTTATTGCTTTAAATTTATAGAGGTATACATGCAATTTTTTTCAACCTCTCCAATCTTTTCAATAAGAACTCCTCCTCAACTATGATCATATGCATCTGTTTCAAGAATAAATGATCCATTGCTCGTGGGGAGTGCTAGTGTGGGTAGATTATCGAGTTTGAACTTGATATTTTTTACTGCTTTTGTCATCTTTGGAATCCATTCTATTGGGTTCTTCTACAAATTTTGTTGCAAGAATTTTATATCCTTATATGGTCATGGATATAAGTTTTTGATATAATTGAGGGGGGCAATAAATCTTTGCAATTGAGTTTTTTTTAGTATCACATCAGGAAAAGATTTTAACTTCTTCAAAATATGCAACTAAAGTACAATTTGTCCTTATTAAAAAATCCCAAAAACTCAACTTCTACTTTAACAATCTACATTTTACTTTCAGAAAAAATAACCCATGCACATAGACTCTAATAAAATTGTTCCATATGTTCTTTTAGATTTTTGCTAGGATTCTCTCTTTGTTGGGCAGAGGATACCTTATAGACATGGGTGTTTTTTTGAATTTCTTGTACTTAACCACTAATATAGGCTTACCTCTTTTTTCTCAAAATGTTTATTAACATAAAAGGAAGGATTGTCCCAATGGATTCTTCTTTTTTCAATCAAACCCTTATCATAGTAGGTTTGCAATCTCTTTTTTGTACATACATTGTTCACTAGGTGACATAGATTAATATATGATTTTTTTGTTTCTTCCTTGTATGTCTCTGCATAAGGAAAATCTACAAAATATTGCTCTCTACTTCATAAAACATTGGGACGATCACTACAACAATTCTTTTTAATTTTATAATTTATTTTTGCAAAACAATTGTCTAATTATGCTTGTTTGCAATTTTCTTAATATTTAACAATTTATTTGTGGCAATAGATAGATCCTTGTCCTTTTGGGAAGTGTGGATCCTTATTTCATAGTTATCTAGACAAAAAATTTCATTATTTAGTGCTAGTACAAAACTTGAAAGTTATAATATTACAGTTAACATTCAACTTGAAGGTTATAAACAATACTGTCTTGGGGCATTTATTGATTCAAGTGCAATGTTTCCATGTTGCAAAACTCTAGCTATACCTAAATAATTTTGGAGACCTTGTATTGTAAAAGTCAAAGCTATAAATGGATCAAGGTGTCAAATTAACAAGATGGAAAAAGACTTCCCCATTGTGATAAGAGGAATCACTACTTATGTGAATCTATATAAATTTGATTCTAGTTCTGATATACACTCACGAAAATTTTGAAGCAAGGACCTTAAGTAGCTACCAATTGGGATTTGGTTCAATTTCTTGGACTAACAAATTTTGATCATAAATATTATTATGAGATTTCTTACTTTTTCTGCAAGTCATTGACTTGGATTTGATACCACTTCTACTTACTAAGATGGAAACATCATGCATCTGCTTATCTATTATGATTAGATTCTATTGCAATACAATTATGTCTACTTCACACTCAAAAAAGTGATGACGCTCAAGGTTATGAAATATATATATGTAGCTAAAATTACCAATGACTATGGACTTTCACATGGCTCTCTTTTCCTTCACGACGTCCTCGAGGGTGGGATCCCCAACGCGCATCGCTGCAACTTCTTCAACTATTCCTTCTTATAACACATCTCGATTGCTTTGACCACACTTATATTGGCTCAAAGATAAATAGAATAACTTACAAGAATCATGAAGTAACTCAACTTAGCAAGGGATATGCAAAAGATATTTTTTGTTGATATTTCTCATAATATATTACATAAGATAGTCTTGTTACACCTCAGATTCACTTTAATGGATCTCATATTTTTTCTCTAAATGTGACCTATAATATGAGCAAATTTTGTGCCTATATTAATGATATTCAATCTCACAGTACCATGACCATTTGTGCCACAATGATTCTTTGTAATATTACATCATTGACCAGTAAAAAATGTGACATTCTTGTACTCATGTATTGTATTGGACCATGCTTAGATGATCTATGTAAAAACAAATTCACCTAGATGGTAGCTCCATACCGTTGTGGTTGGTCATGGCCCATCCTCTTAGTCCCCATTTCAAGATATTCATTTCTCTTATAACTTAGATGTCTGCCCCTTGGATTACATTAAATTGATCACAAGCTGGTCATTTATGACTTGGGTGGGTACACAAGGGTCTTGGGTTGGATCTACTAGGACACATGACCTATAGAACCTCTAGGTTGTCTCACTTCTTTCTATGTAAAAGTTTTTCTTATGTTGTAAAGGTTGTCATACATATAGAAGAACACTCATTTTATTCCTGAGCATGGATCCCCTCTTATGTATTTGTCACACTTTGGTCATGCACACTTGGAGATGACTCTACAGTTGCTCATGCAATTTCATGTTTCTTGAGATAGTTTACATATCTTGAGGCAGTTAATGGATCCCAAGGCATTAGTCACATAATATGAGGTGCTTTGGAGCTATTTCTACACGCATGGGTCACCTATTGACATGCCAAGTCCTATATCCTTGAGTTCTCTCTTCCTTCATTGCATTTGCAGGCATATTTCACTTGATTTGAGGGCCGACCCCTTTGGAGGGCCATTCTACTAGTCGTTTTGGCATGCATGGACACCTTTTTGACTTAGAGAGGGTCATTCCATGGTTTGTGGAGGTTTCTTTCATGAAATGAGGGTTTTCTTCTACCTTGGAGACTTCACACTTAGACGCTAGAGCTTACTTAGAGGAGCCTTCCTCTCTTTTGGACCTCTTTTACCCCACACATGTGGTCTCCCTTGCTTTGAGGCTAGACATTGGCACCTTTTGGAATTTTCTTCAATGGAGGAGAATTATACCGTGTTTTGACCATCTCCCATTGCACTTGGGAGAGACTTTGAGGATTATTAGACCCTAGTAGACCTCATTTAGTTGGACGATCTCCTCTCTTGAAGGGTTTCTTGTACATCTGGAAAATATTTGTTTTATTATGACTTGGTCTCTTTAGGTTAATTAGAAGACAAGTTATCTTTGTAGTTCTCCTAGGCTAGATCTAAGGAGATAAAAAATAATCGTAAATAAGAAGGATGATAAATACCCCTCTATAAATAGAGGGTATTCCTCTCATTCCAACTTCTTGTTTTTGTTGGGTACTTCTCTGAGAATACAATTTTGTTGAAGATATGCCTATTGTGATTTTGGTGTCAATTCTTGGAGCTCCTCTTTTGGTTTATTTTTGGTGCATCAACGATTTGGTGTTTGATTAAGACTTCTACAAGCTTTCAAGATCAATCCATTTGAAGGGTAATACTACCACTTGGAGGGAAGAAATTTTAGTGTTAATCCCTTCCTTCTTCCTTTGTTAGTTTGGTAAGTGCTCAAGTCCTTGCTTTGTTTTTCCTTTAGATCCCTAGCAAGTATTTTTATCAAGCTATAGTTTATCTTGTTGATGAAGGTGCTTCCTTCATCGACCAAAAATTTAAATATTTTGTTTTTGTTTAGAAATAAATCTATCAAGAAATCAAAGAAAAATCATAATTTGGATTTCTTTCCTAGTCTACTGCAAAGTTCATTGTTCATTACATTTTTAGACTAGTTTATCAAGGGTTTGTGCTTAATTTCTTATCACCAAACCCTAAAAAGGAATCGGTCCTATAATTATGTGCTTCAAGGATTTATTTATCTTGGTTTTTGTTTATTTCAAGGCTTTCTCAAATCTGGAAATTGCATAACAAAAATAAAAATCAGATTTGAGGAAACCCTATAACTAAGTTTTATGTTTTAAAGTTCATTCATACATAGACCTCGCTTTTATTTCATTAAGTTGAATACTTTTACAAGTTTATATTACATTTCTAGTGGTGAATTTCATCTCTAAATTGCTTATAATTGCATATCATTCATTTGGAGATTGTTTGGGTGAATTCTAAGTGCTAACATTGGATGACTTAAGGGTAGATTCAATATTTTCTTTCAATTTCTCATTTATTTCATTGATATATCTATTGTGAGCTTGATTCTAACATTATTGGGTTGTTTATTTATTGCATATATCAATCCCTAGCTAAAATGTCCAAGACATCTTGCATATAAGTGGAAAATATTTCTCTTGGATGGTTTATTCTCCACTCTAAATCTAGAATTCTTCATTTATTCATCATTAAAATGGATTTAGAAGTGTGGGACATACTTAATCTAGTCCCTAGTTTATCATATGGTTGATTGGCACTGAAACACACATTGCACCATCAATTTATGCCAGCCAAATTCATTTCTAATGCTTTAAAGTAGTTTAAAGTGGTTTATTTCAAGTAGCGTCTTCTAAGTTTCATTTATTGGAATGATAATAATCTAAATGCAAATATAAACTTGTCCTTGTTGTTCATACTTTCTAATCAAATTTGGAACTCACATCCACTAGCTCCTAAATCTTATCTCTCAAGTGCAATAATTTTGGTTTATGCTATTGATCTTAATTGATTATCTTGGAGCATTTAATCACTTGTCGGAATCCTTGTACTTTACATTGTCATACATATTTTGGATTCATTGAAGTAAATCATAAGTTTTCATGGTATTAATTCACTAAAGAGATTTACTCACAGATCCATCATTGGTAGATAGGGATACCCCCTTTGGCCTTTGAATCTAGCTTAAAGTGAAGAGGATATTGTACTGAGGTGAAGTGTTGTAGTTCCCATCTTGTTTCCCAAGGTAACACCTGTGGTTGGACTTTCCACTAGGGTGTTAGTTTAAGTAGTAACATTTTTTGCGATGTTGACAAGGATAAAGTCCATTACCCAATTTTTGTTGGTGTTTATCTTGCTTGTGTATCTTGATGAGAATGTTGTGAATGCTAATTTAAATATCTCATCTAGTCACTCCACATAAAGAAAATATAACAAAGAGATACACTACAAGAAGAAAAGCCCAAGGTTTTGTTGGAATGTGTTACTTTGAAAGGTAATAATGTCTAGTGTTATGTCGGAAGAAGCTGTAATCTTGTGTAAAAGAATAATCCTACATTCATCATGGAGTAAAACACTTTTGTTATCATTTATTATATAAATAGGTGAAATCACATTTATCCCACATGTATTATTGGGATGTGATTTCTCCATATCTCTTGGTATATAATAGAGGTAAGAGAGACCCATGAGAGACATGTTGGGAAAATATTATCTTTGTAAATGGTAAAACATTTTTGGAGGTTCTCTCAAGTGTAATATTGGAGATTTCTAAAGAATAAAGAAGACAATACCTTACCTTCCCGTGGATATTTTCCCACATTGGGAGTTTACCACATATATTTGGTGTAGTCGTTTTCTCTTGTATCTTTCTTATTATGATTAAATGTTGTTGTTATATGGATAGGAGGATAGTCTAGTAAGGTTATTTTATTTAATATTGTTGTATGTTTATTCATATGTCTCAATATTCTAACATGTTTACTTTGTCTTATGCTTGAGCCCAAAATTGTTTATAGAAGAAGACAATATATGATTAAGACAAGAGAGGTTAATAATCAATTAAGATTTGAATCTATGCAAGATATAAAAAGATTATTTGTTGATAATTTAATTGTCCTTAATCAAAACCAAATGGTTGTTCCTTGGTTGAATGATTATTACAAACCATTTGATTTCTCTGATATTGTTGGTCAACTTCATGATTTTCCTAACTCATTGGAAAAAATTCTTTAGTTCATGGTAATAATGATTTTAGTGATAATGAACATTGGGATGCTTTCATGGATTTTTCTAGAACTATTGCAGTTGGACATTTTGATGTATTTTATAAACGCTTTTATTTATCATTGATGAAAACTGCTAGAAAGTGGTTTCTTGGACTACCTGATAATAGTATCAACTCTCTTAATGATTTCTTTGGTAGATGGTTGGAAAAAATAGATAATAGGTTTATTTTAAATGATTTGACTAATATGAAGAGGAATGAAAATGAAATTATGGATGAATTCAATATAGATTTAATAAAATAGTCTAGGATATCTCGATATCCCTCAAAGCCATCATCCTACTCTAACCACTATCTTGTCGTACTATTTGAAAATTTTCCAAGGCCAATTCCGTTTCTTTCTAAATGAATCTAAATCAACTGATCTAATGGATGCAAAAATAAAATATAATAATATATATGATAATTCGGTTTTAGTAGGGAAACTGAATATCTTAACCCCTCCTAGAGCTAGAACCAATCCTAATACAATAACTATCCTTTAGTCGTCATCCTAGAAGGAATGAAGAGAATAGAGATGAATTTCTTGCAAACAACTAATGATTTACAAAATAGGATCATGAAAATGGAAAGGAATCAACAACAAAGCAAGTTTCCTCCTTGGAATGGGTATCAGGGCCCTCCTCCAAACCAAAGACCTCCCAAAACATTGGAGGAAACCAACACATTTGATCATGACCCCCCTCCTTATTTCCAAGCATGTGATTATTTCCATGAAGAAAATACGTGTGCAAGGTATTTAAAAATGGTTAAAGCAAGTGCTCAAAATGATGATAATTATTTGAATTATTGCAACAATTTATACGAAGGGAGGAAGAAGTTACCCTTGTCATATGGACACATTCAAAAAGTTAAGGACAGGTCTATAGATGAATAAAGAGAAATTAGAATTTTTGGTGAAAGGCCATCCCAAGAAGAAATAAAAAAAATATGTGGGCTAATAGGTATAAAGGCTTGACCTACCAAAGAAGAAAAGGTAATTCTCCTCAAGGATATGAAAAAGGTCATGTAAAGTTGTTTGAGAAAGATACTCAACCTGTAGGACCAAGTGTAAAAGGGCCTCAATGATATTTTTCAACAAGCAGTCCTTTTGAACTGAAATTGGATGTGACTAGTTGGATTAGTAATGCTAAGATGCCCATCCACATAATTGAGTTAGCATAGATTCCTTCTGTAAGAAGTCAAATAAAGGAAGCTTTGGGGCTTGAAGAGATTAATCAACCAAGCCAAGATGTGGATGATAATGAAGATTCCCTTGTTGTCCTCTGATTAATGAATCAAGATGAAAGAAGAAATACAAGTCATCAACCCTTTTTCATATCATTATTAGTAAATGACTTGCTCTTGCATAATTGTATGTTGGACTTTGGAGCCTCAACCAATGTGAGGTCTCTCAGAGTAATGAATCAATTGGAATTGAATACCACAAGACCTTATAGAAATATATGTGCAATATACTCCAGAGAAGTTAAAGTATGTGGCCTAATCAATGATATATACATTAGATTGGAGATTTACCTTGACATCTCATTGTTAATGGATGTAGTTGTTATATATGTTTTGGATTCACATGGAATGATCTTATATTTTAAATGATATGTTGATAAAGGAGGTAATATATAAATGGACCTATCTCATGGTACCATTCCTACTTGTGAAAACACCTTTGTGACTTTTCACCATGAGAAAATGAGGAGGTATAGTGTAGAATACCACCAAGATCCTATGAATGAATTGGTTTTCTATGAGGAAGACTTAGGATCTTATACTGTCTTAGAAACTGAAGTAGTTCCCCGAGAAAATGTCAAAATTTCTTGGAAGAAGAACTTTGATAGAGCTAAGTCTAGAATGGGTGCCAATGTAAGAATTGTATTCACATACCCCCAAGGTGATACTTTGTGTCATGCATTTCACTTAAATTTTGAAGCAATGAACAATGTAGCAGAAAATGAATCTCTCTTACTTCGATTAAATATGGCTCAGGACAAATTAAAATTTTGAAAATCCTTAGCAGTGGGAGTTGTGAGCATGTATATGAACAATCCAGGTAAAAAACTTTGGGAGGAAGTAAAGTGGATTCTCAGGTATTTGAGAGGTACTTCTACTCATGCATTATGTTTTGGAGGTTCGGACACTGTTCTATAGGGATATGTTGATTCATATATGGTAGGTGATAAAGATAGCAGGAGGAGCACCACAGAGTATGTTTTTACTATAGGCGGAACAACAATAAGTTGGATTTCAAAAACAAAAAAAAAATTCTTTCACTTTCAACAACAAAAGAACAGTATGTTGCTACTACAAAGGCTAGTAAAAAAATGATTTGGTTACAGAGGTTTATGGAGGAATTGGGAAAAAAGAAGGAGAATAACAGGTTGTACTTTGAAAGTGAGAGTGCCATTCATCTTGCAAAAAAATAAGCCTTCCATTATAATACTATGCATATACAACTCAGGTACCATTTCATACGATATGTCTTGGAAGATGGGCATTTGAAGTTGGAAAAGATAAATACTACCCAGAATCCTGTAGACATGTTAACAAAGGTAGTAACCAAGGAGAAACTGAGTTCTTGCTCAGTTTCAGTTGGCCTTCAAGCATGAAGGAGAAGATGAGAAATTTTCCAGGTCCAAGATGGATCATAGTCCAGAAGGTACATCAATAATGGAGTTGTTGTGATCAGTATCCAAGTGGGAGATTGTTGGTTGTGGAGCCTAATTATCTTCCTAATTCAGAGGTTTGTTCTAGTTGTGCTTGGATCCCATTTCCTGACAGGGGGGTGTGGGGGGGATCCCCCCCCCCCTGGTAGGGGATTCGGGGGAACGCCCCCAAAGCAAAATTTTGGGAAAAATTGCCTTGTAAAATATTGTAATTTTGTAGTCAATCTAGACTGTTCATTATAAGTTCGTAGATATGACGGTAGAATTTATGTTAGGTTTTTTTCCCTAGAAGGAAACACTCTTTTCATGAGGGAATTGTATTGCGACTGTGAATGTGTTTGAATAGTGTATTCTGAGAGAGGAGACTGTGAGAGAAAGAAGAGGAAGTTACAATGGGTGTGATGTAGGTTGTATCCCTTCATTTTGCTGGATAATAATAAAGGAAGGACCTGCAAATTTCTCTGGTGGACGTAGCCCACAGCGGGTGAACCACGTATATCTGTGTCTCTATTGTATTGTGTATCTTCTGTGTTTTATTTCCACATTTATTTTATTTTATTGCTTCACGATCCTGTTTTTCTAACAATATGACATACAAGTGTTAGAATCAGTTGAAGACAATAAGCCTAGCATTGAAGATCATTCGGTTCTAAGGGAGTATAAAGATGTATTTTTGAAACAAATATCGAGCTTACCTACCAAGAGGAACATTGATTTCTTAATTGAACTCATGCTAGGAGTAGTATCAATGTCTAGAGCACCTTATAGAATGAGCACACCTGAGTTGGTGGAAATTAAACTATAGCTGAAAGAAATGTTGGATAAAGTATACATACTACCTACTGTGTCTCCTTGAGGATCACGTTCCTTATTTAAAAAAAAGAAAGGATGGCACACTTAGATTGTGCATTGACTATAGACATCTGAACAAAATGACTATCAAGAATAAGTACCCTCTACCAAGGATCAATGATCTCTTTGATCAACATAGATGAGCTACAATATTCCCAAAGATTGACTTGAGGTCTGGGTACCATCAAGTAAGAATTAAAGATGAGGAAATCTACAAGATTGCCTTCAGAACAAGGTATTGGCACTATGAATTCTTGGTGGTGCCATTTGGACTTACAAATGCACCAACCATCTTTATGTGCCTAATGAATAGTGTCCTTAGAAAATATTTGGACAAATTTGTATTAGTGTTCATTGATGACATATTGATTTACTCCAACAATAAGGAGGAGCATGAGGAACATCTCAGATTAGTGCTACAAGTGTTAAGGGAACACAAATTGTATGCCAAATTCAGTAAATGCGATTTCTTTCATAAACAAGTCCATTACTTGGGCCATGTTATTTATGAGGAAGGAGTAGCAGTGGACCTTGAAAATATTAAATCCATCATGAATTGGCTTGCACCAAAATATGTGACAGAAGTGAGGTCATTCATGGGCCTAGCGGGGTATTACAAAATATCCATGCAAGGGTTATCAAAGATTGGTCACCCAATCACTTTGCTTCATAAAAGGGAGTGAAATTTGTTTGGACAACAGATTGTGAAGCTTGCAAGGAGGGACTTGGAGGGGTTCCGATGAAATATGGCCATGTAATTGGTGATGAGTCAAGAAAATTGAATGAACACGAGATTCATGATGTGACTCATGACTTAGAGCTCGTTTCCATAGTGCATGCTCTAAATATGTGGAGACACTATCTATTGGGAATAAAGTTTGTACTCATGACAGACCACAATGGGTTGAGATACTATTTGACCAGCCCAAATTGAATGCTAGACAACCTAGATGGATGACCCTTATTAGTGAATTTGATTTTGAAATCCAACACATTAAAGGTAAGGAGAATTGGGTAGTAGATGCACTTAGCAGAAGTATGGAAATCATTCACATGGCTTCCATAAGCACATGTGAATCAAACATCAAGGAAAGAATTAGAAAATCACAAGAAGAAGATGAACACTTCAAGAGTGTAAAAGCATACTTATAATAGGACCCAGATGGGACAAAGTATAGTGGATACCAGCTGATAGAGAACAACTTATTGGCCTACAAGGGTAGATTGTATGCCCCATGTTTAGATGACTTGAAGAGGCTCATAATGGATGAGCTTCATAGAAGCCCATATTCTAGTAATCTTGGATATTGTAAAATGATAACAACTACAAGAAAGTTGCATTATTGGACATGAATGAAAAATGACATAGTTGATTACATTTCCAAATGCTTGGAATGTCAAGGATCAAAGTAGAACACAAGCACCCAGGAGGGTTGTCGCAGTTGTTTCCAATTTCAGAATGGAAATGGAAAGTCATATCAATGGACTTTATCATTGGATTACCAAGGACAAAAAAAAATGATTCAATCATGGTTGTTGTGGATAAATTGAGTAAGGAAGCTCACTTTATTTTGGCGAAATCTACCTATAAAGCAATAGACATTGCTAATATTTTATGAAGGATATTTTTAGGTTGCATGACATTCCAAAGATGAACATATTAGATTGGGATGCCAAGTTCACTTCAAACTTTTGAAAACATTTTTTCACCTAAATGACCCCATTATGCACAAAACCCATATTTTACATTTTCGAGATTCCTCTTCATCTGTTCATAAATGGCGTGGAAAGTTTGACTACCAGAACTGCCAATCAACTACAAAATTTCCAACAGCTGCAGAATTGCCAACAACTGTTGAATATCACAAGTAAGTTAGGAAATCACAATATTTACCCTAAGTAATAATCAAAACATGAGAAATCAACCATTTTAGTGTAAGTACGTCATGTGAAGCTCATATAGGGTAGAAATGGATAAATGTGGGAATATGAGTGATGAAGGGAATGATGATGAAAGGGTAAAGTAAATGAAAAATGACTAAATGGCATCGTAAAATGTGTTATTTTTTAGGTCCAACAATAATGAAAAGAAAATTGTTGATGGGTGGAGAACTTACACAGAAAATTATTCCATGGGAGGGAAATAGTGGGAAAATTTCCTTGCTAATTTAATAATTCAAGAAAACCCAGATTGCCCATTTTCCCAAAATTTCAATTAATGAAGGAAGTTGGTAGTTGAACTATCATCTTCCAACAATTATGGGAAAGAGTGGAGAGTTGTACTAGAACTACCTTGCTTCATAAGCATGGGTAGAAAAGTACCTACCAAAAGACTTCTGAGATAACCTCGAATTTGGAAAAAATGATCCATGAAACTAGAGAGATCATAGAGTGGTACGGGAACCACGAAATTGACAGGAGAATGTTTAGAAAAAACATATCTAGTGGTTAGAAAATAGAGGAAAAGTCAATCTCTCTATGTTTCGGGTAATTAAATAGAAAATACATTCTCTAAACGAAGATGAAAAATGGGGTTGAGAATTTTGAGTATTTAGTTGTGCAAGCTCATTGTTGCGACTACTGGAGTCAAGAGTAGGCCCCCTTGTGTTGGTCACTATAATTGCTTAATTAATTTTAAACAACCAAGTGAAACATAAATTATCAACCCAGGGAAGTCTTTTGTTTCAAAGGTAGCTGCGCACTGTATATGCTCAATTCC
>SNQJ01S0118785.1:37281-51755 GCA_010110895.2 Picea sitchensis
AAACATATAGTGATGAGAAAGGACGTTGTATACCTTGGGGTGATCAGATGAAGTGATAATATGAGTCTAAATATAGGTGATGAAGGGTATAACAATGGCAAAAAGTATGAGCAAAAAGGTACAATGTGTGGTCCCAACACCTTGCTTGGTGGAATTGGAAATATATCTTGTAAATTTCTGTTGGTGAAGGAGAGTGGGGCCTGCATATTTTTACCTCTACTATTGAGTAAGAAATTCCCTTATCGCATCATATTCTGGCTAGAGGGGGGCTAGATGCAAGGATAGACAAAGATAGTTGTGCTTATGGTTGGTTGGAAAGAGGCTCACCCATCAACAATTTTCAATCTGACTTAAATTCTCATATAATTGTTTCAGTATTTTGTATATGCCATGATAAGTTTCCTGATGCTATGGAATTGATGTTTTGGTTATGTGAAGAATTTGATATTTTGTCCTAGTAGTGAAATTGTTATTCTATGTTCTTGGTTGATTACAAAATATGAAATAAGTCTTGAAAAAATATATTCTGTTGGTTTCCTTCTAATTGTCTCTATTTGTAAAAGGGTTGTTGTAAGAAATTATTTATAACTCTGAGTAAGAATAGAGTACATGTTGGGTATTCACAACCCACTTGTATGAATGAATCTCATGTGTTAGTAGTGAATACTAAGTTGTTAAATTATTCGGAGAACATCTGAAGACAATAATGTTTAATCTATATATTATGAATGTTTCTCCTATATTACCAAAGTATAGATCATATTTGGGAGGTGACCTGTCCTTGGTTAAACATAACACCTTAGGAAATTCTTGGAAGACTTAGCGGAATGCTAAATATTCTGTGGAAGCATGGGTAAAATCATTTAACTTCCAGTCAACATAATAAGCTATATAAGGGGGAGTCCTGGAATAAAATATTAACCACAATTTTGGTCCCATGAGGTATTTAACATGAGAAATGTGTGGAGTGAAATGAAATCAAGAATTAAGTGTCTTGTGTTTAATTTATGCCTTATTAAGACATGGTAAGAATGAAATTCTTGTTGATATTATGGTAGCTACGGGAGGTATTTACCTCCATGTGTAAACCTGACGAGGATAGAATACTCCGGGAAGCAAGAAGAAACCCTAATGAGTTAGCTAATAACCCTAGAAGACTTGTCGTCTCAAGAAGATAATTTATATTAGGTTATTAGCCTCCAAGAGAAGAAATCGACCATAAATAATAATTTATAATGAACAGACAGATACCCAGAATGAGAAGTCGGCCCAAGCAGTTAGCCAGAATTAGTATAAATACAGGAGGTCAGTTCTCATTCTGGCAGGTAGTCTCAGAATTTCAGAGCAGCACTTGTGCGCACTGCAGTTGCCCAATTTCTGTGCAGGTTTGGAGGAGAGTTGTCGTTGCAGCTGCTGCAACTAGCAATTACGCTTGGACTATCTCTTGGCTAGGGTTTGGAACATCTTATCAGCTCTTGTTGGTGCGCTATCCTTGGGGAAAGGTGTGCTACCATTTGTTTGGCTATCTATCCTAGGGTTTTATTCCAAAGTGATTCTCTGTCAAGGTTAAGGTGCTCAGAGGGTGGCTTCGGCCTATGGTTGGATGACAATAGAGATATTGTCAATGGTAAAATGAGCACTTCCATTATATTCTAACAGGTTATGGGACCACACCTCCTTCATTCAGTCTAACTGCTGGAAGGAAACATAGCCAGAAGGATATTAAACTCGTTGAAGAATTGCCGCTAGGGTTTCCTAGTAGGAGCAGTCACCAAAGCACTAGCGCTAGGGTAACTAGTAGGTGCAGTTGCAGAAACCCTAATCCTCTCGTTGAGTCACCTTAAGTGAAGGGATTGACCTAATCTTCAGACAGATAAGTGCGCCCTAGCCTAGCGCATCTCCTAGTACTCTCAACAAGCCAAGACGTCAAGTTTGAGTTTGTGGTCAAATCTAGGGTTTGACCAAGTCAAAGAAACCATGACTTATTCTCTGAAGTCAGAGAACAAGTTAGATGGAGCCTCTAACTTCAGAGCGTGGAAGACAAGGATTGACCTCATCCTTGCCAAGAATAAAATGTTGGATATCGTAAAAGGAAAGATCATGGAACCAGAGTTTGAAGAAGGAAAAGAGAAGGAACCATAAAACATTGCAGTTATGGAGAAGTTCAAAGACGGTGACATCAATCCCATGAGCATAATAGTGTAATCCATAAAAGACCACTTGATACCCTACATCTCCCATCTTGACTCATCAAAGAAGATGTATGATGCCCTAACAAATCTCTTCTCGATCAGAAACATTGGACAAGTTATGAGTCTGAAGAATGAGCTCCGTGACATGAAGATGAATGATGATGACAACATAACATCATACTTTGTGAGGATCTCCCAGTTAAGAAATCAACTACAAGCTATTGAAGAGATCACTTCAGAGAAGGAATTGGTAAACATAGTACTCAATGGTCTTTCTAAGACGTGGTATGCATTTGCTGCAAGCATGAACACAAGGAAGGAGTATACGACATTTGAAGAACTTTGGACTTGTTGTGCTCAAGAAGAATCAAGGATCAATGCAAAAGAGAAACCCCAAAAGAAGTACGATGATCAAGCCTTCACAACAAGATTCAATAATTTCAGGAACAAAAGAAATTTTGGTTCAAGGAAGAAGTCAAATCAAGATAAAGACATTTTAGAAGTACAATGCTTCAATTGTCAAAAGTATGGCCACTACAAGAATCATTGTCCCGAGCTAAAGAAAAGGAAGGAGAAACACGAAGCATCAGTTGTCAAATAAAAGGAACCTACAAAGAAAACTAAGCAGGACAAAAGAGACTTCTTCTTCTGAAGGTAACAATACTCTTCTTATTTCTTGTACATATCTCGTTTGTATCATCTCTGTACATATCTTGTATATCTATCCCTTGAAAGATAATGTATTCCAATAAGAACTATACCTATGGAAGAACAACAAGATAAGGATTGATATGATTAGATAATACAGATGAAAGGATGAAATACGCTGAATCAATCATGAAGAGACTCAGAAGAAGCAAAGACAGAAAGAAGTCAGAGAAAGACTTATAACATTTTTGTAGAAGACAACAAGACAAAAGAATGGACTCTGTTAAACAGAGAGAGCCAATTATATATTGCATAAAAAAATAAGGATGCAGACAGAAGCATGGACTCTGTTAGATGGAGGGAGCCAATTTTATGCACTCATACATGAAGCAAGGATTAGGAGGGAGCTAATCCTATGATCCATTAAAAATAATGAAGTATGGTAGCAAGCCATGAAAGACAATACGTGTTCAGTTCAACCACATAAGAAGTCTTCTTCGAAGAGAAGCCTTAAAAGATCCTCGGTTGTCCATCCACATCTATGATCCTATGATGAAAGAAAGAAATGGAATCTTTAGGGCATGGAATCTATAAGAAAATCCATGGACCCAAGAGCTAAAGAAAAACATTAGGAAGAACATGAAGATTCCAATAAAGAAAGAGAAGCCAGAACAACCAGTCATTATATCAAGAATCACAACATTACCAGCCTGATATGAACTCAATAAAAGAAATCAAGTAGAGGAACTGAAAGTCGTGATGAAGAATAGTGTATGAAAGAATTATGAATGAAAGCATTGCGAGATCTAGAACTAGAGGTTCTCCCAGATGGAGGGAAAAGACTATGATGATTACTTGTTCCAGTACACCAGACATATCTCTACATGAGTCATTATATCATCCGCAACATCCATGAGTTGGAGTTATACATCATATGAATGCAAAGAATGTTCTCCAGAGAAATTGAATAAAGAACATCAACCTCAAGACTTTGAGGCATACCAGAAAGAGACCCTTACATGCAGATAGAAGAAGACAACTTGGTGGAGAACCTCCAGTACACAACATAAGCATGGTGAATATTTTCTATAACAAAGATATTATATCAAGATGATTACTCAATAGATCAGATCTCATTATGACATAAGAAGTGCCACATGGATATGTTCCAGTTTTCCAACAATGATATACTGTATTGATCAGAGCTACATGAATCCTTCAGAGAAAACCAGTGTTCCAAACCAAAGTACATTTGAAATCAAGCATTACATTATCCAAAAAGGAGAAAGTGGTTCTCCAATACATATCTCCACATATGAGCATATAAGAAGACATTTTGGTAAAAGATGAAAGAGTTTGCGTACTCAAGATGGAGCTTGTGGAGACGAATTCCTTATTGAAAAAGTAAGAGATGACTCCCAGTTTGGGAGGGAGCACTAAAAATATTATTGAAGACATTCATTGAAAAATAGTCCAACTTGGACAGATCCTTTCTTGTTCGGAAAGTGGATTGAGATTTCTGACGGAAAACGATTTCCCATTGTGGTTAACATGGGAAATGGTCCAAATTGTTGATGTATCATAGATAGCGACTTCCCATTGTGGTTAACATGGGGAGTGGTCTAGGGAAGTCTCTCTTCTTGAGGGTTACTCAAGAAGATTGGCCCACCTCACTGGACAACAATTTCTCATTGTGGTTGACATGAGGAATGGTCTGATTTGGAGCTTGATGCAGGACAATCTTTTCCTCTTGTGGTTAACAGAGAAAATGGTTTGGATAGTCATTCCTTAGGGTTTATATATTCTCTCCAGGGTGCACTTTGATTAGTGTAGGAAGAATGGTCCAGGGTGGGGAATGGTCCAGGCTCAACAATCAGGGACATGCATTCCTTAGGGTTTATACATTCTCTCGGGGGTGCACTTTGATTAGTGTAGGAAGAATGGCCTAGGGTAGGGAATGGTCCAGGTTCATAAAACATGACAATTATTCTTCCTTGCTTGAGAAGAATAGTCCAGATATCTCATTGTTCTACTCTTAGGGTAGATATTATTTCAGATCTCACAGATGTGAGTGAAAGATTGGCCGAGATAATTCAGTTTATATCATAACATTGTTTCTGTGCAGGTTGATATCAGATGATTGTTATGAAGACTATATGATAGTATATGTATACTACTGTGGCGGATGTGTTCCATTGTTCGTGACTATACGTTGTTGATAAAGTACTTGTGTGTTACTTGGTGTGGTAGTGTACCACTGGATTGTAGTTATGTACTACTATGGATAGACACAGTTGTGTTCTATTTTGTTTTGATTGCCTTGAATACTATCAACAATATTGGATGGATAATCAAAGGACAAAGATTTCCCAGATGGAAAATGGTTCAGAACATTTACTCTTCTAGATAAGAAGAATGGATCTTGTATCACTCTGTGGAGTGAGCATCATGTCTGATTACTCAGATAGAGTATGGTTTCGAGAGATGATACAGCTGATGACACTGATGATGATGATGGTGCTCATGATCTAGTCATGATATAATCTATACAACTATGCTGATGCTACCAGGTGAATGGTATGTTTTTGTTCTCAAGACCATTACCCGTAATACCTCCCTAGCTAGGAGGGAGTGTTGATATTATGGTAGTTGTGGGAGGTATTTACCTCCACGTGTAAACTTGATGGGATAGAATACTCTGGGAAGCAAGAAGAAACCCTAATGAGTTGGCTAATAACCCTAGAAGACTTGTCGGCTCAAGAAGATAATTTATATTAGGTTATTAGCCTCCAAGAGAAGAAATCGTCCAGAAATAATAATATATACTGAACAGATAGATACCCAGAATGAGAAGTCGGCCCAAGAAATTAGCCAGAATTAGTATAAATACAGGAGGCCCGTTCTCATTCTGGCAGGCAGTCTCAAAATTGCAGAGCAACACTTGTGGACACTGCAGTTGCCCAGTTTCTGTGCAAGTTTGGAGGAGAGCTTCCGTTGCAGCTGCCGCAGCTAGCAGTTACACTTGAACTATCTCTTGGCTAGGGTTTGGAACATCTGATCAACTCTTGTTGGTGGGATATCCTTGGGGAAAGGTGCACTACCCTTTGTTTGGCTATCTAGCCTAGGGTTTGTTTCCAGAGTGATTCTCTATCAAGGTTAAGGTGCTCCGAGGGTGGCTTCGGCATATGGTTGGGTGACAATAAAGATATTGTCAATGGTAAAATGAGCAGTTCCATTATATTCTAACAATTCTTGCCATGAATTACTCAGTAAAACCATGTCCAAAGGTAAAGATTTGATATAGGGGCTTGTTCCTAAATACTTGTAAAGATTTTCATGATTTTAGGTGGGCAGTAAGTCCTGGTAAAAATATACTTTTATTGTGGAAATTTTATCCCAAGAAATTTTATTTTACAAAAAGAAACTCAAAATTACCATTTATTGTCTTAATAAGTTGAATATTAAGAGTAAGAAGTATTATATTAAAACTATGAAATTCTATCTTGGGCATGTGAGCGGAGAAGCTCATATTTTTCCATTTTTTGGGAAAATAAATCAATTTGATAAGTTACCCCTCATATGGTTTTGGTCTGTACAAAGGTTAACTTTGTAGCTTTCAATAATTATCTAATAAAGTATTTATTTATTTATTTATGCCCAGGCATATTTTTCCCTTATTCTCAAACTTTTAATAATATTAAAACTTCACCGGGCGGGAACTAGAGATGGAGAGGGTAAGGAAAACATGCTACTTGATATACCCGGGGGCCGATATTATAAAATACAACTATCTTATATTTAATGGTGTTATTAAATCCCACTGGGGTATCACACAGTAGGAGAAGGTAAGATAGAAGGTCCATGTACTATATGAGAGACCTGGGACTAGTAAATGAAGTAAGTGTAATATAATAATATTACATTGAATTTCCACCAGAGTATCAGGTACTGGGTGGTGGGGAATTGAATGAGCTTGGGGTAAGTGATATACTGGGGGCCAATAAAATATTATAATGTGGAATTTCCACCGAGATGTTGGGTATCGAGAGGTTGAGAACCGAAGGTTTCTACGATGAGTGGTATACTGGGGGTGATATAAAATAATAATAATATTAAATGTCATCACATGTGTTAAGTTATATACCTAGAGGGTTGTGCCAATATATAATAAAATAATATTATTAAAATCTATGGGAACTGGGAGTTGGAGAAGGGATGGTGTGTGGAATAAGTGATATGCCCGAGGCTGGTGCAAGCATAGTATAAACCAATTTAATAAACCCCTGGTGCATTATAATAATAAAAATATTATTATTAATCCTCCATCGGGAGATCAGATTTCGAGAAAATAGTAAGAAGTCTTGTTTGGTAGGTAAGACACCCGAGGTAAAGTAAAATCCTTGTATTTATGGGGACGATGAAATATATTAATCCAAAAATGTCATTACATGGGATATTAAATTAATGAAGATTAATTAACAATAATGTATATTAAATAAATAAAATCCTAAGGCACGAGATTTTAATGTAATGTTGTTTAAATTAACTTAATAAGATTATAAGGTGTGGAGGGTTCCAATTTGCATGTGCCACGTATAAATCCAAGTGGCATGTCCAAAATTGGGCCACATGTCTAGGGTTCCAGCTGGTTTTCCAACATATCGCCTATCAAGAGTTTGTGATGTGGTGGTGTCCAAAATTGGGTCACATGTCTAGGGTGTTAGCCGGGCTACCGAAATATTTCCTATCAGGAGTTTGTGATGTGGTGGTGTCAGAATGGGTTGATACCTGGTAGCTCGATATTGACATATCGGGTATCGACATAATGTAATTCAGTTGATGTCGAGTGTGGAGGAACTAAGGGCCTCGGTGGGTAATTTATCACGTAAATGTCGTATCATTAGCCATCTCAGTAGCCATGTATGCACTAGCTGGACCATGTAAATGCCAAGTGGGCATGAGAGGGTTTTGGAAATAAGCCCTGAAACGTTAGGAGGCCATAAATTTTGATCCAAATCTCGTATTTGAGCATGATTATAGCCATTGGAAATCTATTGACAAGCAGAAGACGATGGTTCCCTCAAGAAGAGGCTTCAATATGGTTAAGACAAAGAAAATTGATACCCCACCCCTTTAAGAGAAGCTAAGGGTTAGGTATGTTACAAACTTGCTATAGGGTAACCTGATTTCTCAGGTGCCCTTTGTTCATCAAGTTCATCCTTGAGAATTTTTAGGTTGAGTTGTAGCGTCCAATTTTTCATTCTCAACATCCTATTTTATTTTACAAGAGATGCATAAATAGGCAATGAATGTGGAGTGCTTACCCAACATGTAGCATTAACCTTCTTTTAGGCTCAACAATCTCTAGTTCTCATTCTTGTTTTCCTGGATCATCAAGCTCTTCTTCTTCCAGTTCTTCTTTTTCTAATTCCCGTGAGTTGGTAGACTATTCCCAAAGAGTGCTTCCTACTGGTTCTTGTGGATCAGTAAGAGCCTCTGGTTCTAATTCCTCTTTCTCTTGTGAATTGGTAGAGTGCTTTGGTTCCTCTATTTGTGATTCTTGGGGTTTGGAAGACTGTGCCTGAGGAGTGATCTCTACTGGTTCTTGTGGATCAATAAGAGCTTCTACTTGATGTTCCACCTTCTCTTGTGCTAGATCCTCTATCTCTTGTGGGTTTGCAGCCTATTCTTCAAAAGTGCTCCCTATTGGTTCTTATGGAGCAGTAGGAGCCCTTTCTTCTGGTTCCTCTTTATTTGTATATACCATAAGGATGGATATAATCCCTTCTCCAAGAGTGCCTCTTGTTGGATCTTATGGTTCAACAAGGGCCTCTATATCCATTCCCTCGTCAGCTTCCATGTTGGTGTAAGTTTTAAACCTGTGAAGTAAAGCAATGCATATAGATTCTTAAAAAAAACATAATTTAATCAATGGCTCATTCACATAGTACACAGAGATATATACGGAAAACCCTCAACTGGGAAAAACTTTCTTATATTCATTATATCGAATTTCACCATTCACTATACAATATATACAATGTTTTTAGGTATTTCGTAGATACCAAAACCCTAATCCCTAAAACTGGGATTATGTTTAGTAAACCGCTAAAAATAACCAAAATCACCCCCAAAACAAAATTCAGGGCGCTACCCCGGGCTACGCCCGGTGCCGAATGCTGCGTGTAACCAGGGGGGGCACACCTACCCCCCCCTGGGATCCCCCTAGGAAAGTGCCCAATGCACACGACACAAACATAACACTACTACGAGGGATCGTTAGATGCAGTTGTCATATCTGACGCGTCCACACACACACATGCAAAGAATATAACACATACCCAACAGTTGGTTCCCTCTGTTGGTTCTTGTGTGTCCGCAGAGGGTTTTGTCTCCATTGCTTCATAAACTTCCGGGTCATCCTTTTGTGCTTGTTCAATAGGTTTTCATCGTTTACGTTGTGTTGCAATTGCGGAGGTGTGCCTCATTATTATTATTATCTTTGGAATATGTGGTTTCCTCTTTTTGAATCCTCTAACTCTCTTTGTAAGGGTTTTGTTGCTAGTGACCTTGACATTGTTGTCGTGGCCTTTTTTGGGGGTTGCTGTAATATGGCCCTTTGCCCTAGTTGTTCTTCTGTGTCTCTTTGGTTGAGGAGTGTCAACATACGAGGTTATTTTATATGTGACACTGTTTCTTGGAGGTGGAGTTGCAGCCTCTACTTCTCCTGGTTCCATAAGTGCAACCACTGCTTCTGTAGATGCCTAAAGTGTAGCCACTACTTCCGTAGATCCCTGAAGTGCAACCACTTCTTCCGCAGATGCCTGAAGTGCATCCACTATGTCCTCAAAAAGTATAACTGGTGGTTAGGCAATGTTATTCCATGTGCGACCTTCTATATGCAGGGAATGTTCGACCAGTATCTTGATAAGCCCATGGTGGGAAAAAATTTCCTTGTGATGCTTTGATCTCATTGCAAGAACTGCCATGGTTTGCAAGGTTCGAAAAAGGAAATGTGACATATTGATGGGTCGGATGTGTCTGAGGTGGTCTAGGAGTCGAATATGTTGAAGGTAAACCACCCTGTAGTGGCCTTCACATGTTAAATATCATTGGATGAATATGGCCACATCCTGCTATGGGTCTGGTAAAGACCGCCTTTCGAATCCTAAGCCCTTTTTTACTAGGGCCTCTCCAGGCTCAAAAAAATGTCACAGGATTTCGGGCTTGGAGGTACTTTTGGAGTACCACCTCTCACCTATCTATGGAAATCCTGTAGCTTCTACCAGTGTCTCTTCTATTACTTCCACTCGGGTAACTTCTACCATCGACTGTTCTACTCCAAAATTCAGAGTGAATTCCAGTGCAACTTGTAGCATTGGTGGTGTGGACAAAAGGTATGGATGAGAATTTCAACATCAGTGGTGTGAACGAAATGTGTGGATGAGAATTACAGAATAAAGTAAAGATGCAAGCGAAGTTTCACCAAAGTGAGTTGCAACAACGAAATTTGCGGCAACAGGGATGTGTTGGATGAATATGGCCATGTCCTGCTACGGGTCTGGTAAAGACCGTGTTTCGAATCCTGAGCCCTTTTTTACTAGGGCCTCTCCATGCTCAAAAAACTGTCACAGGATTTTGGGCTTGGAGTTACTTTTGGAGTACCACCTCTCACCTATCTGTGGAAATCCTATAGCTTCTACCAGTGTCTCTTCTATTACTTCCACTCGATTACCTGCTACCATCGAATGTTCTACTCTGAAATTCAGAGTGAATTCCAATGCAACTTGTAGCATTGGTGGTGCAGACGAAAGGTATGGATGAGAATTTCAACATCAATGGTGTGAACGAAAGGTGTGGATGAGAATTACAGAATAAAGTAAAGTTGCAAGTGAATTTTCACCAAAGTGAGTTGCAACAACAAAATTTGCGACAACATGGATGAGAGGGAAGAGAGTTGTAGGATGAATCAGAGTTGCAAGTGGATTTGCAACAACAACAATTGAAACAAAGGGATTCATAGCAACGAGAATTGAAACAAAGGAGGTTGCATAAAAATAGAGTTGCAAAAATAGAAATTGAATCAAAGGGGGTTGGAACAAAGGGAGTTGTAGCAAGGGGAGGTACAACAAGTCATGAGTTGCAACAAGGGGAGTTGTAACAAAGAGATTTGTAGCAATAAGAGTTGTAGAAACGTTGTTCTCCCATGCATATTCTGAAAAAATTATTAGAGAAGAAGATAATTTTTTATTAAAATTTGATGAGAAGGATCCTGACATAACCATCATGAAATCGTGAAGTAACCTTTTTTTTATTTTTTTATTTTATGTGCCAACTAGGCTGGTTTTCATGTTTTTCTTTATTGTTCCAACTAGGCTGATTTTCACTTTTTTTTAGAGAAGAAAGGAAATTAACCAACATGGATTTGTTCTTTCTGAATGAGTTTCATATCGTTGTCGGGCCATCCAGTTACAATCTTCCTCAAAAAGGCTTCCTTTGATAAGGGTCGATGATATAGGTGAAGTTTATGTCCATTATCAATTAGAGGAATTATATCTTCATCTATGGTACATAGTTTTATGGTCCCGCTATCGTACATTGTATCAATCTCATATGGACCGAGTCATCTGGTGCGAAATTTTCCTCTGAAATCCTTGAACCTGGAATCAAATAATAATGCCCAGTCTCCAGCTTTGAACTTCTTTTTCATAATAAACTTATCATGCCATCCGGCCCTTTGATATTGTATCACCGTGGCTCAGTGTAGGGAATCCTGTCATAGCTCGTCCAACTTGTTAATTTGAAGTAGTATATTTTTTTGAGCTTTTGATAGGTCCAACCCAAATTGTATTGTTGTCCTAAGTGTTTGGATTTCTGTCTCAATAGACAAGAGTACTATTTTCCAATATAATAAATCATAAGGTGTGCATCTTGTAGTAGTTCTCCAGGTTGTTCTATAGGCCCATAAGGATTCGGGGAGTCTATCATCCCAATCCTTGAGTTGTAGTTTAATGGTTTTAGTGATGATGGCCTCAAAGATCTTATTAGTCCCTTCTACTTGTCCATTTTCTTGTGGGTGTAATGGTGTTGTTACTCTATGCTTGATATTGTAGTTGTCTTCAATTATTTGACAAGCCTTGATGTGAATTGAGTTCCTCCATCGATCACTATCTCTCATGGTATCCCCGCACCTTACAAATATCTTTTCATGGAGAAACTCCACTACTTCTTGTTTAGTTTTTATCGGGAGTACCTTCGCCTCCATCCACTTTGTAACATAGTCTGTACAGACGAGGATGTAGGAGTGTCGATGGGAAGGGGGATTTATTGTCCCCACAAAATCAATGGCACATTTGTCGAAAGGTTCTAACACCATATGTGGTTGTAGAGATATTTCATATGTTTGTATGAATCTACCCATGCATTGAAATATGTCACACCCCTTCACATATTCTTTGGCATATCTGAATATAGTGGTCCAATAATACCCCTGATGGAGTTCCTTGTACCCAGTCCTTTTATCAGAAAAATGACCCCCACATGGCCCATCATGACATGCTTTTAGTATCTCATGGACGTTGTCTTCTTGTACACATATTCTTATAATCAGATTAGGCCTGTCATCGCACAGTTTGTAGCTAGGAGGAAAGGCTATAATAAAGAAGGCCAAACTGGTGTAACAGGAACCTATCCCACCTAATGTCACCACGATGGGGAGGTTCTTTCTCTTTAGGGAGTTGAGGCCCAGGGGAGACGCCCCCGATGACCTGTGGTTTTGAGGAGGCAAGGAAAAGTTCCCCCCCTCACAAGTCACCACCAGACATATAGTCCCGGATAAACAACCAATAATAAAGTAAATACCCAATGAAGAAACACCTGCCTAGAACAAAGAAACAACAAACTGATATATGCAAGCTATATCTCAATGGGTTAATACTTCATAAGACTATCTGATAAATATATATATAAGAAATTGGCAATAAATGTTGACGAAGTCAATGTTTATCAATAGCAATGAAAAGATATACACTTCACCAATAAATATTGGAACAATGCGGCATTCATTGCAACCAATCAACACCTTATTCAATTAATGCCTAAACCACCATTCAATTTCTCTAGAAAAACAAAACGTTGCTGCTCTTAAGATGAAATAACCAATGATGATGCCAACAAATTAGGGTTAGTGAGTTAGTTAGGTTTAGGGTTAGAGTAGTTAGGGTTTGAAATTCTAAGAGTTTTGAGATCAGTGCCTTAGGGTAAAATGGAGTCAAAAATGAAGGACGGAAGGGTTGAAGGAGGAAGGCTAAGGACTAGAGGGAAGAGTTCCGAAGTGATTCTATGGTAAGGCCTCAAAATCAAAACCCTAGGGGAGAGAGGCTCACTCCAATGTTGCTATAGCAAGGCGTCGTGCTCTCTCCTCCTTCCTTAGGTCAATTTGGAAAAATGACTAGCTCATATGAAGCACAAAATCAAGACAAGAAGGCTTAATGAGGGAGAGTGTTGCTACAACAAGGCTCTTTCATCAAACCCTAAAATAAAAATGACCCTAAGTGTAGATAACCTAGGCCTGGGACGTCTTCTTCCTCTTGAATTCAAAATGGTATGGCTAGCAAAGGAGAGGAAGAAAAAGGAGTGTAGCTACGGCTAGGCTCTCTTCTTCTTCTTAAATGGCTGAAAGCTTCTCTATCAGGGGACATGAGACAAGGAACTACTTGTGTGCTTGTCACCTAGGGTTTTGATTCAACAAAATTCATAAACATATGCAAGAAATTAAACTACAACCATTCATTCAAGAAGCTTTGCAGAAAAATACTTACAATTCATCAAGAAATAACCATGCAAACCCTAGTTGTAACACCTTCCTTCAAGAGAAACACCATAGAATGCCAAAAGTATTCCTTCAACAAGTGCGCCTCACTTAAATCAGCCAAATACCCAAGATAGGGCGCAAAATTCATACCTCCTTATGGAGTGAATGAGTAGTGGTTCTAAAAAATGAGAGTTAAAATCTCTCATTTATACAAAACCTTGACCTAATTTTATATTTAGGTCAGGTAAAAAGGCCGACAAGGCCATAATATCAAATAATACTTTTTTTACATTAAATTTTCAAATATAAATCCTAATCAAGAAAAAAGGTAAGACGTCACCCCTTTCTAGGGTGACGTTAGCCCCTGTTAGGGAAAGTGCCGCCTCCTAAAGCAAGACATTAGCCCTTTTTGGGCTCCTCTAAGCTGCCACACGTGATAACTACCCTGTCCATCTTCCAACATGCTCATGATGATGTCATAATCCTCTTGGTGATGTCCTAGGCCATCTAGAGCCAACATCCCATTGAAAATGGGTCAATCCCCCTAGGTCCAGCTTTGTCGGGGTGCCTTGGTGGAACGTCTTCTTCTTCTCCGGTGAAAAGTCTCTAATCAACCTCTATCTTGTCTTTGCCCCCTAATTGGGTCTCAACATCCATCTGGTGGGATCTTCAGACCCATGGAGGTCCGAACTGATCATGTCCCCATGTGTACCAGTCCAAATGGTACCTGTCCGTCAGGAATGGTCCTGCACATCAAAGGCTACGCCCTCCATGGGCTCATCATTCACAGGGATCATAGCAATGTCAATCACATCTCATCA
>SNQJ01S0118786.1:0-10631 GCA_010110895.2 Picea sitchensis
ATGGCCCCATAAGTAAAAACTGCTAAAAATAGTAAATTGCCAAAAATGTCAGAAAACTGTTTTGAGCTAGTTGGAAAAGGTGGGTGGCCACCGACATCCATCTGGATCAATATCTTTGTTGGATACCCCGACGGTGTGAAGGGATACAGACTCATCGATCTTTCCTTGGACTGGCTCATCATTGAGTGGAGTTTCCAATTCGAGGAAAGTATCTCGCATGTACCTCAATGGTCGTATGCAGACACTTTTGTTCTTCCACCTGTCTGAGATGATGAGCATGCACATGCCGACTCTTCTTCAGATGAGAGTTCTGATTAAGAGAATTCAGATTATCCAAATACAGAGTCAGTACATTCAGATGCAGAAACAGTGCATGCAGATGTAGATGCAGGGCCAGAGACGAGGCCCAAGTGGGCCAAGACTACTCTTCAGGATGCAGGAGATCTTGTTGGGGATCCAGTTGATACTAGGAGGACTTGATATGACTTTGAGGACCCTCCTCTTTCACTCACTACAATTGAACCAATGCCACCCAGACATCTTTTCTTGGTTCAATCTTTAGATCCACAGTCCTATGGCGAGGCTGCTAGAAATCCCTTTTGGGAATCTGCCATGCAAGAGGAGTACAACTGCCTCCTCGAGAACCAGACTTGGGATCTGGTTCCACTTCCTTCAGAAAGGAAACTTGTCAGGTGTAGATGGGGCTACAAGACCAAGAGCGCAGCGAATGGACAGGTTAGCAGATACAAAGCCAGGCTATTTTCCAAAGGCTTTCAGCAGGTGCACAACATTGACTATGATGAGACCTTCACTCTAGTAGCAAAGATGGATTCCATACATCTGGCACTTACCATTGTAGCAGCTAAAGGATGGTAAGTCCATCAGATGGACGTGAAGAATGCATTTCCTCGCAGAGATCTCTCTGAGGAGATCTATATGGAGCAACCCTAGGGATTTATACAGGATTCATCTTTGGTCTGTCGATTGAAGAAGTCTCTTTATGGCCTAAAGCAGGCCCCGAGGGCATGGTATGCCAAGATGGACTCCTACCTGTTGTCACAGAACTTTGTAAGTTGTAAGTCAGACCCGAATGTTTACAATATGCTCAGGACGATTGATTCACTTCTACTCCTAGTTCTGTATGTTTATGATTTGTTATCACCAGATGCTCGACTTCAGTGATTGTTGCAGTCAAGAGGATTCTGCATCACAGGTTCTTGATGATGGACATGGGTCCAGTACATTTCTTCCTTGGACTCAAGATCAGCCAGTGGCATTAGGCATCAAACTGTCTCAGTCCAAGTATGCACGAGATCTCCTTGAGATATTTCACATGACAAACTACAAGCCTACCCCGACTCCTTTCCTATCAGGAGTCACACTTGAGGATGGTGGGGACACTCCACTGGTTGAAAACACACTGTACAGACAACTAGTGGGGAGCTTGTTATATCTCACACACTCCGGACCATACCTCTCCTATGCAGTTGGAGCAGTCTCCAGGTTCATGCATGAGCTACATTGGAAGGCTGCAAAGTGTATCATTCGATACATACAGGGCACCATCACCCTTGGGATTCACTATGTAGCAGACTCTACATTGGACTCATCAGGTTCTCTGATTCTGACTGGGCTGGCGATAACATTGATCACAAGTCCACATCTGGTTACTCACTCAGTCTTGGCTCTGGGCCTATCTATTGGTCGAGCAAGAAGCAGGCTGCTACTGCTCTATCTTCAGTTGAGGCAGAGTATAGAGGGGTAGTTAACATAACCATTCAGGCTATGTGGCTACAACATTTTCTCACTGAGTTGGGAATTTAGTTTTAGCGGTTGATCGTCATTTGGTGTGACAACCAGAGCACTTTGAAGTTCTGCAGAGATCCAATTAAGAGGTAGTAGACAAAGAACATCGATATCCACATGCACTACATTTGTAACTTAGTACATGAAGGAATCATTGAACTGTAATTCTATCCTTCAACAAAACAAACTGCAGACATCTTCACCAAGACCTTCATTGAGCAGAAGTTCCATTCTCTGCGCAGTCGTCTTGGAGTGAAGGACACAATTTCCTAGCAATTGTCAGTTATTATTTTTACATACATTGTACTTTGAGGGGGGGATTTCCCATGAGGTTTTCCCTCTTTCCTCATTTATTTCAGTGTATCTTTTGTATTTGGGTACCTAACATGGCCTCGTTGCCGAGACCCATTCTTTATTTTCACCATAGTGATGTTTAGGGGGGGTGTTGGAGATACTTCACACACACCTAGGAATTATTTTTCCTAAGGTTTTCCCTATGTTTATTAGTCATTATTCAGTCTCCTATAGTTTATGGAGAATATTCCTCTAGGATAATATTCTCTTCAGTTCACACTTTAGTTTGATTAGTTGAGTGGAGTCTAAATGCCACATTGGGATCATCACCATGCAACTTTTTTATCATCACCGACTAATGCACATTTTTCTTGCGATTATCACCAGATTAGCGCATTATTCATGATTCCCTAATCTCCTCCTCACTTCACTCCGTTTCAGTCAGTTAACTAAATACTGAGAGACTAGTTAACTCAGACTAGGTGGTAGTTCACTCCCGTAATTGCCTGAGAGACTAGACTAGGTGGCAGTTTACTCCCGTAACTGTTGGTGTGTGTCCAGATAACTATAGACCACCACTATGGCGCATTGGCTTCTCCTCCAATGCGCATTAGTTGAGTTATATAGAGTATATCATGTGTAAATTATCATTCATTCATTTGGTTAATGATAATTCTTCCATTGTTTCTCTTATGCTTCTCTTTTCTCATATTTTCTCTGCAAACTGTGTATGTCATTTGCTAGCTAGATCTATTCTATGCAAGTTCAACACATTTACATTATCAATCCAATATTTTGATTTAATTTTTTATGATTTTAGTCGATTCAAAATTGGACAAACCCCTAGGAGCATTATTCTACAAAGCATGGGTCTTGGATCATTGTAAAACTCTACTTATGCTTAAAATTTATGTCAACTTCTTATAAGATTTGTGGTAAAAAGGAGAATCCATTTATTATAAGATTAGCTTACTCCAATTAAAACTATAGAAAATGGTTATAAACATTTTCTTAAAAAGAAAATATTAAAATTCTAAAATATATTTAAATTTTAAACCATATGTCCTCATACATGTGAAGTTGAACCTCACGTTGTTATAAATGATCCACTAATGATGTTGTGAAGGGAAATGGATTTCTACACAACTTGGTAGATTTCTACATATACAATTTAATGTTGTTGTAAGCATGTAGAAAGAACTATTATATTATAGTGAACAAAATATACTTACAAAATTAGACCAAAATCCTAATTGAAAGAACTAACTAGAGATGTGGATCATTTTGAAGTAGATCATGTTTAAATCTAGCTCTACAAGCTTGTGTATGATAGTTATAACTAATGATTATTTGGTCCTTGGTCTTAATAGCTTAACACATTCAAAGTTTGTAACCGGGTCTAAGGCTACATAATTCAAAAATATTACAAAAGAGGGTCGAGTCTGTCGTCTCTACCCACAAATGCTAAACATATTAAATAAAAAACATTGTAATGAAAATAAGCAATGAAGAGAAGAACCTAATTTCCACACTTTTCGAGCATTATAATCTTCAATTGTGATTGGATAGAGGGGATCAAATCCTATGATTTATTCTTCCTCTTCCTCGATGGTATCATCTGCATAATACTTGGGTGAGTGTTTCATTGCATGAAGGAGCGAGCAGTAGTTTGAATCTATCTTCTTGACCTTAGCTCAAATTTCCTATAGAGCCTTGGTGTGGCATTCCTCCAGTTCATTGTAGTGTTGTGCTATGACTTCCTTGTTTTGCTGGTATGGGTCAAGGGTGGTGGAGAAGTGAGTAACAAAGCTTATGGTGTGCCCCTTATTCAACATTATGTTAGCCAATTCTTCATCTATCCATGTCTTACTAGTCCACTTCCTTTTTTGGTAGACCTGCTCCTCTAACTCTCGTATTCACCAAATGGTGGATAATTTATGCCTCTCCTTGAATTGATCCGGATTTCTGAATGGAACAAAATGAAATATAGATACGTAACAAAAACACAAAGATACAGTGAAACTTGAACTCTATTAATAAATGTAAAATGTTGAAACTATAAAAATCCATAATGAAACAAGCTTGCTCGAATGGTGGTAGCTTATCTCTGAGAAGAGATGCAGCGGCTACGTGCATTTGCAAGAAGCTGATTACAATGAGGCTATAAAGGCCTTTTAACATAAATCATAAATGAGAAAACCCTAAACATCCAAAACCCTAACCTCGGATGATGAAACCCCAAAAGGTTTGTGGGCCCATATGGGGGTATTTGAGACGTCAACTTCCCGAGGGTGTAACTTTTGCATACGATCTTCCTTTGGGGCGTTCAATACCTCGTCAAAAAGGTATAATGAGCAATACAAATTCCAATGGGGTTCAAGGCATGCTAGCAATAAACCTTAGCCCCCAAAAGTCCAAAAAAGCGTCCTTTAGGGCCTCAAAACAACCCCAAAAGTTTTGGACCTAAAAAACTGTAAAAAAAAACTGCCAAAATGGAAAGTTGTTCTTTGAGCCAGTGGAATAGGTGGGTGGCCACTGACATCCACCTGGATTAGTCCTCCCCCCTTAGGAAGCAATGGTATCCATTGTGTTGAGTGCCCTCATCAGACGGGGGAACTTATGTTGAACTTGGCCTCGGGTAAGCCACTTGCCTTGGTGCAAGATTTGCCCTGCTTTGACAACCCAATAAAGTTGGATCCTCTATTGGTGAGTGCCCTTAACCTGAGTGTCCATATTCTGATCAATGGATGTTTGTTCAATGCAATCAGGGTTGAGCTATGTCGGCGTCAACTGCTCTATTATCTTCGATGTGTCCAATAATGGTTGAAAGTATGGTCGAAGGAGGTCCACATTAAACATTGGGTGCAAGCCAAGGGAGGGAGGAATACTCAGCTCAAAGGCATTGTCACCCATGGCTTTGGTGATGGTGTCAGGTCCATAGAGAAGTGGATGAAGCTTCCAATGGGGTCCTGTAAGGCGCTCTTTTTGGAAATGCAACCATACCTTGTCTCCAACCTGAAACTTGTGTGGCACTTGGTGTTGATCATGGTGTTGCTTGTACTTAGCATTAGATTTCTGTAAAATATCATGGACCTATTGGTGGATACGTTGAATCTATTCATTAAACTTAGTGGCTTTGTCGGCCTCAGATTGAGCATGGGAATATTTTTTCAGTGTGGAAGCAAGGGGAAGTCCGACATCAATGGAACCCAATGGTTGTAATCATAAGCCCACTTGAAAGGGGCTATGGTCAGTTGAGCTATGGAGGGCTCTATTGTAGTTGTGTTGAACATAGGGGATACTCTCATCCCATGTGCATGGATGGTTGGAGTTATAAATTCGCAAGATATGCACGATCATTTTGTTAACGACCTTTATTTGACCATCAATTTGGGGGTGCAAGGCGGTGGATTTGTTGAGCTTGGTGTCCAACGATGACCAGAGGCTTGACCCTAATGTGTTTAGGAAATTGTTGTCCCGGTTTTATACGATGGTCCATGGTATCCCAAAATGTACCCACACCCGTTCGAATAAGATCTTGGTAATGGCCTCCGCTGTAATACTCTTCTTGCAGGTTGTCAGAATGGCCATCTTAGAAAACTGATCAACAAAAAAAAAACACAGTCATTACCTGCTTGGTTGAAGGAAGGCTAGACATGTAGTCCATCGAGATGGATTCCCAGAGCCTGTCGGGAGTAGGCAGAGGGGTGTACATGCCTTGCTTCTTAATGGCTGGTTTGGCAATGGCATAGGCAGTACAAAACCTGATGTACTTGTCAATATCCTGTCACAGTTTTGGCCAATAGAAATGCTTTGGTAGCACTGTCAATGTCTTTTCCATGCCAAAGTGTCCTACTATCTGAATGTAGTGAGCTTCTCAAATAAAATTCACACTCTCGCTTGAAGGAACACATATATGGCATGTTATCCCCCTTTTATTGATAACTAAGGAGATTATGTCTCGAGGCCCTCAGGTTGCAAATATGGAGTGCCGAGAGACTACATGACCAACAATACCCTTTTGCACAGATGGAAACCCCTCTCACCACCATAGATGGTCACAGATTTCCAGATGGCATCCACCACATCAGTTGGCTTCTAGAAGGTAGTGGGCCTTGATTAATGAGGTTCAAGTCAATAATATGGTGAGCATCATTTCAATATTTAAGCCAATTGAGTATGTTGTATCTTAGATTGCTCTAGATTTCATGATATATGCTTAGACATTATGCATTTTGCCCTGATTCACCTTGGTGGTTGACATTACGCCTTGGTAAGTGGTCTTCCTTGGGGATGGGTTTGCTACTAGGAGCTCCCTTAAAGGGCCATCGTACCATTCCCGACCATACTTACCACTTTCCATCATTATTCCCCTATATTTCCTTATCTCTTGGGATTTTAGGGTGTATTGACTCAACAAGGGGTTGTCCCTCATTCTATGGGAAGAAAGGGCTAAAGGCCCAGAGGGGTGGATGTTGGGTAAAATATAAAAGCCTTGTATAAACCTTCCAGATGCTTCGCCTAGGGATCACCCAAGAAAGTAGTGAAACACTTATCTTTGATTAAAGGGGATCCACAATATAATAAAGAATGCTTAAAAGGTTAGTTGAAGGATATGAGGTCTCATCACGAGCCGACCTATCACGTCCATGAATATCTAGTGGTATGACATTGCCATCATCTGGTCACCAAACCAACGTAATGGCTCTCAGTTGCATGGATGAGGGAAAGGGGGTCTCATCACAAGCCAACCTTCTCATTTCCACTAGGTGTTTGTGGGTGGCATTGCCATCATCTGGCCACCACGTCATGGCAATGACCTTCAACCTCTCCTTATGCTATATTGAAAGAAAATAAAATGAAAGAAAGATAAAAGGCAATTGATGGGCTTGGAAAAAGTGCATTGCAGACAAAGGTACCACACACCCTCAACAAAGGCACCCATGAATGAGACACTACAACCCCTTGTATGTCATGAGCCCTATGCCCATTAAGTCTTGACCCCAACCACTTCATCCACTTTACATGGCCTAGAGAGGGATCTATTGGAAACTCTCCTTGACCTAGGGAAAGATCAACCCAATAGGACACCTCGTCAACCCTCCCATATTCAAGCTTGACAAGTCGCATAGTGTCTTTGAGCATTTAATTGTTTGATATAGTGATATTTGATGCACATGCTTAGGTGGCTCATTTATTAATTGGATTCACTTATCATGATGTTATGACTTGATATCCTTGGAGAGTGTTCTCATTTGTCTTTGCATGACCTAGTTGGTGGAAAATTTTGGGAGAACGAGCATAGCTTTGGCTTCCATGGGGATACAAGCCCACGGGTTCGATGCCAAGGGCCGCATGCCAGATGAGAAAGATCAGAATTGGAAGGCCTTGATGATGACTTGGAAGACATAGCCTAGCCCCCACATGCCAAATGTTTTTCCTAGGAGAGGCAAAAAGTCACTTCTAGAGGCATGACGTCACCTAGGGGGGTTAGGGCTTGGTGGTGAGGTGCCACTCATTGACACATGGAAATTTTGAGGAGAAGAGGGTCTTCACCACGATGGGATCATCTAGATGCTTGGCATGTGGTCTTTGGAGGACTACCCATGCTTCTCCAACACCAACGACTTCTTCAAAGTGGAAAAGCGTTCCCTAAAGGGGGGACGTCCATGTAAAATTAGGGTTTATTTGTGCAAAATTGAAACTTTAATTGAATTGTTTAATATTACTTTGTTAAAGGGGGGAATATTACAGTTGTTGACCCCTAGTCTTGTGGTTTACCCCTTAATTTATGGACAAGTCACCTTGGTGACATTTTGTATAAATAAGAGATCATAAGATCTGAAATTTTCGCTATCTTTGGCTCTATTTGTCTCTTGTGCACTTGTTTATGGCTATCTTTATGAAGGGTTGATGGAGGAGTGAGGCACTAGCCTTGGATGAATGCTTTCTAGCTTTTACGGTGGATTATCTTAGCATCTTTCTTGATTTTGGTATCGTCTTTTATTCTTATGCTATCATTCTTTCAAGTCAAGGATTGTTGTGCTAGGAGCTAGGTGGGAAGTATAAGGGCATACACCCCCACCATAGTATTCATCATTTTACTCTTCATATTATTGGTTAAACAAGGGTTTGCTAAGAGAAGTATAAGGTCATACACCCTCTTAGCTTAAACCCTAGCTAGAGAAACTTTCCTTGGAAAGTAAAAGGGCTTACACCCACAAGGAGATAGCCTCTCTATCTCTTTCTTTATTTGACTCCATTAATCCAATAGTAAATGCACTAGTCATATTATTTTTGCATTGGAGATATAAAATCATTGCCTTGGTAAAAGTGAATTTTTATCTTTTGAAAGGTTTCTTGCTTGAAGCTGGTTTACCTCATCGAGAGGAGTCTTCCTCTACTAGGGAGTCCCCTCTCTCCCACTACTTTACTTGTTGTTACAAACCCTAACCTACAACCATTAGGGTTGATCTAACCTAGATAAACTACTAACCATAACTCCTAAACTAACCCTAGACTAGCTCCTAAATTTTGCTCATTTACTCTACTAAATAGGGCGCATCTTTTGGGCTAACTGTTGGCATATTTTGATGGTGTAATTTGTTAATATAAGTGAATGGATGCTATAGCCATAAGGCTGCAATTTTCTGCAGAAAATACATGTTATAATAGCTTGTTTTATTTAACCTCAAAGTGTCATTTTGTAGTCATAATTGATTTCCATACTCATTGATAATATTGTTGATTGATCTTAGGCTTTACATGTTGATTTGAATGTCTTAGTTGTTGATATAAACTGTCATCTATTGCTGCAAATTAAGGACATCAAGTTTAACTTTATGATCCATACTAACATACATCATTGCAAGTTGGATTTTCTTGTGTCTCGGGCATGTACAATAATCCAAAAAAAGTACTATACCTTTGGGGCAACAATCACTTGACTTACAAGGCATCTTTGATCCAGATTTTTTGAGCAAAACGAAGTGAATACAGATTATTATCAAACTATGCTTAACACAGAATAACAAATATACAGTAAAACTGGTTTCTATTCAATAAGGAAATAAGTTGAAACTGTAAAATGCAGCGGAAAACAAGCTTGCTATAATAGTGGTGGCTTATCTCTGAGAAGAGATGTGACGGTTGCACTCATTCGGAAGAATATGATTACAGTGAGGCTCTAAAGGCCTTTTTACAATAAACAGGAATTTCAAAAACCCTAGACATCCAAAAACCTAACCCTAGGATATGAAGCACCAAAAGCCATGTGGGCCCCGTTTGGGTAAGTTAGTACATCAACTTCCTGGGGTCGTAACTTTTGCATATGATCTTCGTTTTAGGCGCACGATAGCTTGTTGGAAAGGTCTATGCAAGGAATACACATGTTGTTGTCAAACTCTAAGTCTGTGTACAGTCTAACTGTGGTGAGCCCTAAAAACGTTGTTTAGGGCCTCAAAACGACCCCAGAAGTCAAGAACCCGAAAACTAGGAAAAAACTGTCAAACTAGAAAACTGTCAAAATGAGCCAGTTGGAATAGGTGGGAGGCCACTGACATCCATCTAGAATAAATCCTCCCCCCTTAGGAAGCGATGGTATCCATTTCATTGAGTTCCCCCATCATATGAGGAAATTTCTATTGAATTTGGCCCTAGGTAAGCCACTTGCCTTGGTGCAGGAGTTGCCCTGCTTTGACAACTCAATAAAGATGGATCCTTTGTTGGCAAGTGCCCTTGACCTGTTTTTCCACAATATGATCACTGGATGCATGTTGTATGTAGTCAGGGTTGAGTTTTTTGGTGTTAATTGTCCTGCTACCTATGAGGTGTCCAATAATGGTGGGAAATAAGGTTGAAGGACATCCACATTGAACATTGGATGCAGGCCAAGGAAATGAGGAATGTTGAGCTCAAAAGAATTATCACCCACAACCTTGGTGATGGTGTACAACCCATAACGGAGTGGGCGAAGCTTCCGATGGGGTCTTCTAAGGCGTTCTTTCTGCAAGTGCAACCAAACTTTGTCGCCCACCTGAAACTTATGTGGCACCCGATGTTGATCATGGCACTGCTTGTACTTGTCATTGAACTTCTGTAGGATATCCTGAACCTGTTGGCGGATGTGTTGGATTCGCTCAATGAACCAAGTGGCTTTGTCAACTTCAGTTGGAGCATGAGACGAGTCGGTCGAGGTGATCGCAAGGGGTAGTGCAACATCAATGGGATCCAATGGTTGGAATGTCAACCCCACCTGAAAGGGGTTGTGTTTGGTTGAGCTATGCAAGGCTCAGTTGTAGCTATGCTAGACATAGGGAAGACTCTCATCCCACGTGCGAGGGTGATTGGAATTATACATGCGCAGAATATGCGCGATCATTCAATTTACGACCTCAGTTTGGCCATCTATATGGGGGTGGAAGGTCGTGGATTTATTGAGCTTGGTGTCCAGCAGTGACCAGAGGCTCGACCAGAATGTGCTGAGAAATCGACTGTCCCGATCTGAGACAATGGTTTGTGGGATTCCAAAA
>SNQJ01S0118786.1:14959-27461 GCA_010110895.2 Picea sitchensis
TCCTTTATTATTATCCAGCAAAATGAAGGGATACAACCTACAGCAAAACCCGCTGTAACTTCCTCTTCTTTCTCTCACAGTCTCCTCTCTCAGAATACAATATTCACCCTCATCCATAGCTGCAATACATTTCCCTCATAAAAGAGGGTTGCCTTCTAGGGCAGAAAACCCTAACATAATCTCAACCATTAGATCTGTGACCTTATAATGAACAGTCCAGATTTACAATGAAATTACAATAAATTTTACAAGGCAATTTTTGCTTCGGGGGCTTTGCCCCCGAACCCCCATCGGGGAACGCTGCCCCCAGACCCCGCAGAGGGTGTACCCCCCCTCTACACTCCCCCGCGTGGAAGAGTGTACATACTTCTGGGGTGTAAATACTTCATGGGGTATAAACATGGCTAAAAGCAAGGACCTCTGCATCAGGAAGATAATCAGGCTCCACAACCAACAAAAAGCGATCAACAACCACAAAATTAAAATCATTTCCCCGCTTGGTGGATGGGAGGCCCGACATGTAGTCCATTGAGATGGATTCCCATGGCCTATCGGGAGTAGGAAGAGGGGGTGTACATGCCTTGTTTCTTAGTGGTCGGTTTGGCAATAACGCAGGCAATGCAAGACCTGATATACTTGCTGAAATCCTCTCAAAGTTTCGGCCAGTAGAAATTTTTCTACAACATTGCCACTGTCTTTTCGACATCGAAGTGTCCTGCCACTTGACTATAGTGGGCTTCCCAGATCAGCTTCGCTCACTCGCTTGATGGAACACATATATGGCCCATATGGCACAACAACCCATCCTGAAGATGGAAATTAGCGACAACTGTGTTTGCGCCCAACATTTGGTAGATGGTGGCGAATTCTGGGTCTGTCTCATAGAGTTGGGGCCATCTAGAGGTCTCATGGCTTCAAGAGTCTAGCACCGTGGTGAGTGCCACGACTAGAGGTCTGCTGAGGCAATCAATGACGCGGTTGGTGATTTCCATTTTATACTTGATGTTGAGGTGGAATTGCTGCAAGTATGTGGACCACTTTTGATGGTAGTCATTCTGCAATTTTCCTTGTGTTTGCATGCACTACAATGGCTTATGATCAATGTGGATGATTATCTCCTTCCCAAGAATGTAATGTCTCCACTGGCGGCAGGCTTGCATAATGGAGTGCATTTCTTTGTCATAAGCAGTGTAATTATGGACAACATCTGATAGTGTCTCACTGTGATAGACCATGGGGTGGCCGTGCTGAGTGAGAACAACGTCCACGTCATAGTCTGAAACATCTCTCTCGATCTCAAAGGGATGCTACAGGTCTGGTAGTGAAAGTACTGGGGTTGAACATAAATGTTGCTTCAAATCATCAAACGCTTGTTGTTTGGACCGGCCCCACACAAATTTCTCCTTACCACGACCCTGGTTATTTGGCTAAGGACCCATGCAATATGGGAGAATCCCAACATGAACTTGCGGTAGAAATTGGCAAGGCCCAAGAAGCTTCGAAGCTCAGTGAGTGTGGTTGGGGCTACCAGTCACGAATGACTTGGATCTTGGCTGGATCCACATGTATTCCATGTTGATCAACGATGTAGCCCAGGTAATGGACCCTGTCCATGCCGAAGGATCATTTTTCCAAGTTGGCGTATAGCTTGTGCTGCCATAGGGCGTGCAAAACCGGTTGAATATGCTACAAGTGTTCTGCCCAAGTTTTGTTGTAAATGAGAATGTCATCCAGATACACCACTACAAAAGTATTGGTGAATGGTCGCAGAATATCATCCATCATACTCATTAAAGTGGCTTGAGTATTTGTCAAACCAAAGGGCATGACCAACCAGTCAAAAATACCTTCGTTTGACTTGAAGGCGATCTTCCATACATCCATCTGTTCTATCGAGAACTTATGATAAATAGAATTCAGATCAATCTTACTGAAGTATTTGGCCACCGTGAGCTGGTCAAGGAGGTTGTTGATTCGGGGAATTGGGTACCAGTTTCTGACTGTGATTTTATTCAGGGCTCGGTAATGAATGCAGAGTCACCAGGTTCCATCTTTCTTCTGTACCAACACAATTAGGCTCCCGCAAGGTGATGAGCTGGGACGGTTGTGCCCCTTGTGAAGTAGTTCTTAGATCTGTCGCTTGATCTCCTCATTCTCTAATAGAGAGCGATGATAGATTGGCTCATTGGGCAGTAGTGCGCTGGAGGTCTGATCGATGGGGTGCTTGACCTCACAGTGAAAAGGTACCCCGATAGGTGAGGAGAAGATAACTGAGTATTCTTCCATGACCTTATCCACTTGCTTTTGTTGTGCAGAGACCCTAGATGTGGCTATGATCTTTCGCTCATTCTGAGAGCGAATCACAAAGAAGACAAACTTCCTTATATGAGAGATGACCTTCCTGCATTGCTTGGCAGAGATCAAGGAAATAACACTAGGTGGGACTGGCTCGAGTATCATGTACAATTTCTTGTTCAAAGTAATAATAACATTGTGAGGCCTAGACTCATATACAACATGGCGTTTCCATAAATATGGTTAGCCCATCAGAATTACAAACTTCGAGAGGGACAACATCACACAATACCTCATCTTTGAAGGGATTGATGTCGTATGACATGCGACATTGTTGGCTAACGCGGATGTCACTTCCTTGGTGTAGCCATCCGATGGTGCAAGGCTGTAGGTGCGGCATTGTCGGCAGGGCGAGTTGCTTGACAACCTCTGTTGAGATGAGGTTCTTCTGGCTACCACTGTCAACAATGAAGTGCATCGAGGTTCCCTTCACCCACATCTATGAATGAAAAAGGTGCTCGCCTTCCCTTGGCCTGTCTGGTTCATTGGGTTGGAGCTTGGTGGTAGAAATGGTAGCACTCGGTTATGCATCAATGATCTATCTCCCCCTTTCTAGTTCTGACTCAGAGTCGGAACTCGCATGTGATTCAGAGGTTTTCACCTCAGCCACCAACAACTGCTCTGAGCGACAATCAACAATGTTATGCCAAGGTCTCTTATGGAAGTCGCACCACTTCCCGGTATCTTTCTTTGTCTCTCTAGTGTCCTTCTTTTCTTGTGGCCTGGACTGGTTGTCATGAGGTGGTTTGTCTTTTCTCTTTCCTTTGTTCTGCGAGTTGGGGCCACCCTTTCCTGGATTTTTCTTTGAGGGGTTCCCAGGCCCAAATTGCCACATCTTTTGTTTGAGCTTTTGCTCGATTTTGACGGTATATCGGTAGGCCGCGCCTAAGGATGAGATGTCTAGAAACTCCATTTCAGCCTGGATGTATCTATGCAGACCACCACAATACTTGAGAACCAGATGTCTCCCAAAATCTTTGATACCCAGCTTGGTGCGCAAGGCATGGAAGATATTTGTGAACTTGAACACTGCTTGGTCTCTTTTGTGCTGCAGCGTGGTCCATTTTGTGTACAGGTCATCATAACTTCCAACATGGTAGTATTGTTCCTTAATAGCATCCCTGAAGGAATCCCAGGTGACCATGAATGTAAATAATGAGGGTTCCTATGTTTCCTTCTGCTCACATAAAGTTTCCCACCAATCTTTGACATGGGGAACGACTTTGAGGAGCGCAAAAGTAATATTTTCTCTATTCAAGAAGTTATGGACAAAGAAATATCCTTCTAGCAGATTCAACCATTTGTCTACAACATTGGCGTCTATTTGATCTTCAAATATAGGAATATTGAAGTTGATTTGTAACTTGAAGGGGGCGTCGTCTCCATTTGAGGAAGATGTGTCGCCTGTTGGTAGTCGTCGAAGGATTTGCGAAAAACTATCCATCATCTCGTTCCTCTGTTGCGTGAGGGATTCCTTGAGCAATATTTTGAAGGGATCTCTTGTCCTACCGTCTTTCTTTTCTCCCACCATGAGAGGTCGCTTGGGCATGCGAGAGCTTTTGTCCTCAAGAGAAACAAGCTCGAGACCCAATTCTTTGTACCCTGGCCGCATTGGGGACATGCATTAAGAACGACATGGAGCAGACCACTCTGATACCACTGATCCAGATTTTATGAGCATAACAGAGTGAATACATATTATTATCAAAAGATGCTTAACACAGAATAACAAATATACAGTAAAACTAGTTTCTATTCAATAAGGAAATAATATGAAACTGTAAAATGTAGCGGAAAACAAGCTTGCTAGAATGGTGGCGGCTTATCTTTGAGATGTGATGGTTGCGCTCATTTGCAAGAAGATGGTTACAATGAGGATCTAAAGTCCCTTTTACAATAAACAAGAATGTCAAAAACAAGAATGTGAGGACAAAGGTGTTAAAAATAGGATCACAGAGCAATAATAACAAAACAAATCAAAATGAATGAGGAAATAAAACATAGAAGAACAGAGCACAAGAGAGACACCAATATACGTCGTTCACCCGATATGGGCTACGTCCAAGGAGAAACGACCAGTCCTTCATTTATTCCTTCCATCAAAATGAAGGGATAACACCTATAACACATCTGCTACAACCTCCTCTTCACTCGCTCATAGTCTCTCCTCTCATACACACTACAATCTCTCACCATACACAACCATAATACAATGCTCTCTTTTAAAAAAGAGTTTTCCTGATCTGGATTTTATGAGCAGAATGAAATGAATACAAATTATTAAAAGATGCTTAACACAGAATAACAGAGATACAGTAAAACTGGTTTCTATTCAATAAGGAAATAAGTTGAAACTGTAAAATGCAGTGGAAAACAAGCTAGTTGGGATGGTGGCGACTTATCTCTGAGAAGAGATGTGTCGACTGCGCTCATTCGCAAGAATCTCATTACAATGAGGCTCTGAAGGCCTTTTTACAATAAACATGAATATCAAAAACCATAGATATCCAAAAACCTAACCCTAGGAGATGAAGCACCAAAAGTCATGTGGGCCCCGTTTGGGTAAGTTAGTACATCAACTTCCTGGGGTCGTAACGTTTGCATACGATCTCCGTTTCAGGCGCACGATAGCATGTTGGAAAGGTCTATCCAAGGAACACACATGTTGTTGTCAGATTTTGACTAGGTCTCCAATATGTCTGTGGCGAGCCCCAAAAACGTTGTTTAAGGCCCCGGAAGTCGGGGACTCGAAAACTAGGAGAAAACTGCCAAACTGGAAAACTGCCAAAATGAGCCAGTTGGAATAGGTGGGAGGCCACCGACATCCATCTGGATCAATCTCTTCCCACATTTCACTCCACTTATATTATACCTCTAGGGGATTCACTTCCATCTCTATCCATATCAATCTCATTCCCCCTAGGGTCATCGAGATTGCCTCCCTAGAGTGACCTAGTCACCCTTGAAGTGCGGGACCTACATCAAGGTGACAATGGGTGTAGGATTCCCAAGTTTTAGCACTTGTTTTGTGGTTGGGTCAGGATTTTTCCAACCTACAACTTGCACCGTAACATGTCCCAAATGGCATAATAGTTCATCCTAAAGATGAAAGTCAGTGACAGTCGCGCATGTGCGCAACATTTGGTAAGTGGTAGCGAAGTCATGATCGATCTCATAGAGTTAGGGCCACCCGGAGGCCTCATGTCCACATGAGTGGAGCATCGTGGTTAGGGATGCAACTGGAGGTCAACTAAGCCAGTCAGTGACGCGGTTGGTGCTCCCTGTCTTATACTTGATGTTGAGATGGAACTGCTGCAAGTATGTGGACCACTTTTGATGGCGGTTGGTATGCAGTTTGCCTTGTGTCTGCATAAACTACAGAAGCTTGTGTTCAATGTGGAGGATTGTCTCCTTTCCGAGAATGTGATGCTTCCATTGGAAACATGGTTGTAAAATGGAGTGCATTTGTTTGTCATAGGTGGGGTACTTACAAACGACATCTGATAGTGCCTCATTGTGATATGTCACTAGATGACTGTGTTGATTGAGGACTATGCCCACAACATATTCAAAAGCATTGGTCTTAATCTCAAAGGGTTGTTGCAGATCGGGCAAGGAGATCACTGAGGCTGAGCACAAGCGGTGTTTCAGAGCCTTGAATGCTTGCTTTTGCGACTTTCCCTACACAAACTTTTCTTTGCCACCACCATTGGTCACTTGGTTGAGGGCCCATACAATATGGGAGAATCCCAACACAAACCTACGATAGAAGTTGACAAGTCTCAAGAAACTCTGAAGCTCAGTTAGTGTGGTTGAGGCTGGCTAGTCACGAATGACCTGGATATTGGCTGGATCCACATGCACACTATGTTCATCAACAATGTAGCCTAGGTATTGGACCATATTCATGTCGAAGGAGCATCTTTCCAAGTTAGCATATAACTTGTGTTGTCGCATAGTGTGAAGGACATGTTGAATATGTTGCAAGTGTTCCACCCAACTTTTGTTGAAGATGAGGATATCATCCAGATGTACCACCACAAAAGAATTGGTGAAAGGCCGCAAGATATCATCCATCAACCTCATGAAAGTTGTTGGGGCATTCGTCAAACCAAAGGGCATGACTAGCCATTCGAAAAGACATTCTTTGGACTGGAAAGCAGTCTTCCATAGATTAGTTGTTCTATTGGGACCTGGTGGTAGCCGAACTTCAAATCAATCTTACTAAAGTACTTGGTTCCCTTGAATTGGTCAAGAAGGTTGTCAATTTAGGGAATTGGGTATTGGTTTCTGAGTGTGATTTTGTTTAGGGCCCTATAATCAATGCATATTCATTAGGTTCCATTTTTCTTCTGCACAGGTACAATTAGGCTTCCACGGGGTGAGGAGCTCGGTCGGATGTGCCCCTTTTGGAGCAGCTCTTGCATTTGGCATGTGATTTCCTCATTTTCTAGAAGAGAGTGAGGATAGACTGGCCCATTGGGTAGAGGTGCACCAGGGGTTAGATCAATTGAATGCTTGACTTGACAATGCAGAGGTACCCCAGTGGATGAGGAGAAAATGTCTTTGTATTCTTCCACGACCTTGTCCACTAGCTTCTGTTGTGTGGAGAGGCCCTGTGCGGATGTCATGGATGTGGTTATGAACTTCTGTTCACTTTGAGAGAAAATTATGAAGAAGCCAAATTTCCTAGTCTGGGAGATGACCTTCGTGCATTGCTTAGCAGAGATAAAAGAAATGGCGGTAGGTGGAGCTACCTCTGGTATCCTGTGCATTTGTCTGCCCAAAGTAATAATAACACTACGAGGTCTAGTCTCATATACAACACGATGTTTCCACAAGTATGGTTGGCTTAAAAGAACATCAAAAACTTCAAGGGGTGCAATATCACACAATACCTCATCCTTGAAGGGCTTGATGTCATAGGGCATGCGACATTGTTGGCTAACGCAAAGATCTCTCCCTTTGTAGAGCCACCTAACAGTGTATGGCTTCATGTGTGGCATTGTCGGCAAGTCCAACCGTTTGACGACCTCTGCTGGGATGAGGTTCTTTTGACTTCCACTATCGACAATGACATGCAACAGAGCACCCTTCACCCACATCTGCGAGTGAAAAAGGTGCTCACCTTTCTCTGGTTCTTCGAGTTCACTTGGTTGGACCTTAGTGGTAGCGATGGTGGCACTGTGTTCTGCATTAATGATCTGATTCCCCTTGTCTGGTTATGATTCAAAGTAGGAACGCGCATCTGATTATGAGGCTTTCATCTTGGCCACCAACGATTGCTTCGATCGACATTCATTGGTGTTATGCCAGGGGCTCTTATAGAATTCACACCACTTTCCAATGTCTTTCTTCGTCTTCCCATTACCCTTCTTTGTTTGCGTATTGCACTGGTTGTCCCAAGGTAGTCCATCCTTGCTTTATCCTTTGTTCTGCGGGTTGGAGTTTCCTTTACCCTGCTCCTGTTGCGAGGAATTCATAGATCCAAACTCTCGCTTCTTCTATTTAAATTTTTGCTCAATTTTGACAACATATCGATAGACCATGCCGAGGGATGAGATATCCAGAAAGTCCATGTTTGGATACATCTATGCAGACTATCGTGGTACTTGAGCACCATATGTCATTTGGAATCTTTGATACCCAACTTGGTGCATAAGGTATGGAAGACATTTGTGAACTCTGGCACTGTCTGGTCCCTTTCCTGCCACAGTGTGGTCCATCATTTATATTGGTCATCATAGATTCCAATAGGGTAATATTGTTCCTTAATAACATCCCTGAAAGAATCCCAAGTGGGTGCGACCATAAATATTGCAGATTCCTCAGTGGTCTTTTGCTCACAGTAAGTCTCCCATCAATCCTTGACATGGGGGACAACCTTAAGGAGCGCAAAGGTAATGTTTTGTTTATCAGAAAAATTATGGACATAAAAATACCCTTCTAGCAGATTCAACCATTTATCTAGAGCATCTACATTTATTTGACCTTCAAACAAAGGAATATCACAATTCATTTATACCTTGAAAAGGGAGACACCTCCAAAGTGGCCGCTTGATGAAGATGCATCTGTTGTTGGCAGCAGTAGAAGGATCTGGGAAAAATTATCCATCATCTCGTTCCTTTGTCGCATAAGGGCTTCCTCGAGCAACAATTTAATAGGATCTCATGCTCCCTTGTCTCTCTTTTCTTCCGCCATGGGAGCCTGCCGAGGTCGTCGAAGACGGTCCTGCAAAGGCTCAACTATTTTGAGTCCCAATTCCTTGTACCTTGACCTCGTTGGGGACATGCATAGAGAAAAAAATAAAGAGCAGAGCGCTCTGATACCACTGATCCTGATTTCTGAATGGAACAAAATGAAATACAGATATATAACAAAAACATAGAGATACAATGAAACTTGAATTTTATTAAGAAATGGAAAATGCTGAAACTGTAAAAATGCAAAATGAAACAAGCTTGCTCGAATGGTGGTAGCTTATCTTCGAGAAGAGATGCGGTGCTACACGCATTTGCAAGAAGTTGATTACAATGAGTCTCTAAAGGCTTTTTTAACATAAAATATAAATCAGAAAACCCTAAACATAAAAAACCCTAACCCCGGAAGATGAAACACCAAAAAGTTTGTGGGCCACTATGAGGGTAGTTGATACATCAACTTCTGGAGGGTGTAACGTTTGCATAAGATCTCCGTTTGGGGTGTTCAATACCTCGTTGGAAAGGTCTAATCGAGAAGTACAATGTTTTCCAGTGTTCAAGAAAATTTATTTGCAACCCCTACCCCCCCAAAAGTCCAAAAAAACGTCGTTTAGGGACTCAAAACAGTCTCAAAAGTTTGGGACTTGAAAAACTGTAAAAAAACTGCCAAATGGAAAACTGTTCTTTGAGCTAGTGGAATAGGTGGGTGGCCATCGATATCCACCTGGATCATGAATCACATGGCTAGCTATTGAACATTAGTTTGCTTCTGCTGATGCTAAGACTGGTAGGGTGGTTTTTGCATTGTGGGGGTTGTAGGAGGTCGACCTCAACGAGCAGGTGGTGGATATGGTCCAACCCTTCAATTTTTAGCTTCGAATAATAATAATAATAATCTAATTTTAAGGTCACGACCTAGCCATACACCATATTGGTGTATGAGACCCCCTTATTTGTGGGACAAGGGACCCCCTCTGCGCAACGATTTGACTGCTAAAGTCTACAAACGTATACATACCTTATCCCCCTCTGGATTTGAACTTGTGACCTCTTGGGAGGAAACACACGTTCTTAACCATTAGGCCCACTCAGGCTCTATTAGTCCTCGATTTCCTTTGGATTAGACAATGCTTGATATATCAACATTGGGGCTCCTCAATCCATTCTATTGCTCACCGTGTGTCTCTCCAACTTGCAATGGTAGTGTCTGCTGCTGAGCTAAGACACTATTGAGGCTTGCATTTTAACATGAAGGGTGCTCAACATGAGAAGAACTAGAAGGTCATGCGTCCATACAACCCTGTATTGGCAAATGGAATGCCATATCTAATGTAGTATCAGAGGAGATCTGTCTCTGCATGCAACGAAGATTGCTCATAGGGTCGTGATGAAACCTCTGCATGGGAGTAGTCTTACACTAGTGTTCAACATGATGAATCGTTAACAGATGCATGGGGGTTGGGCTTGTAATCATTTGCGCCCTTGTACTACCATGTGCCATTGCACGGGGGATGGGATGATTGATGTGTGGTGGTATGTCCCATCCCTAACACTTGATCCATGTATTTTTCTATAGATACATTAACAAACTCTAAAGTTTGATTTAATGACCTTTCACTTTGAAATTCATAATATGTCTTGTATTCAACATTTAAATTGTTGGGGTGAAAATTTGTTTATGGTTAAGGGTTAACATAGAGATGAAGAATTTATTTAAATTCTTTGTTTATAATTAAAGGTGAACATATAGATCAAGGGTTTATTTTTGTCACATTAAATAAGCGACGATAAAAAAGTAAAATATTGTCTTTTCTTATTTAACTAAAGTTAAGAAAATGAAGGGGGAGTTGTTTAATTTTGTAGCATTTTTTTTTATGGTTGTCACAATTTGACGATAGAAAAAGCTAAAGTTCTTATCAATACATAACTCTAATTGAATTTTTGATGACCTAAGTTGATTAAGAATTGGGCAAAACTCCTAAGGGCATTTTTCACCATGCATAAAACTTGGATCACTGTGGAATTTTGATCATCCATGAAGTTTTTATTAGATATTTATTAGATTTGTGGTCGAAAAGAGAATCCTTTTGCTACAAGATTAACAAAGTCCAAGGGAAGGTTGTCTTCACTTCATATCTAAGGATTTATGAAAAGATGAAGAGTTGGCTTCTCTTCATTAAAAAAAATTAAGGAAATGGAGGGTTGATTTCTCTTTCTTAACTAAGTCAAAGGAGATTTGACAACACCTTATTGTACTGCCTCCCAGGCAGTATACATAGTGATGAGTTCACTTTGACTATTCTATTAATTTGGGTTGACTTTAAAAATTTTGTGAAAAACTTAATGTGTAACATAACAAACTCAAAATTTTATTTTTTAATATGTAAAAAAAACTGAATTTTCTTACATTTCATTGGCTGATAACTTTATAGTGTTATTGCAGCCTTCACGTATTTCGAGATCAAAATTAACTCAATGACATGACAAACTATGTAAAGGTAAGTTAAATTTATATTTTATATTTATATTTAATAATTTTATATTTATATTTAATAATTTATGATCAAATTTTATATTTATATTTAATGTTTATATTTAATAGCATGACAGACATGACAGGTGCCGCATTCAAGTACTTTATTAGGGCCGGTACGCTGCATTAGTGTTCAATATATGGCTAGTTATTCTCATATCCGTTCCATCTAGGACTAACTGCGCATGAGAAAGATTTGGTTGGTTATAAGAATGGAAGTCCTTTGAATCAAGGTAGTAACGGATGCGGTAGACCTACAGTAATTCAGGTGCTGGTCTCATGTACGCAAGCCATTACATATAAAGGCTCGATCCGGTCAGCTCCGAAATAAACTACAGCTAAGATTTCGGCACACGATCGACGACGAATCTATGAGTCAGCCCGACATGACAGAGAGGAGGCAGTACGCGCAGCCTCGCTGCCTTGTTAAACTAGCTAAACATTTATAAGGAGATAATCATCAAATACCTTTTGTGAAACAACAACAACAACAATAATAATCTAATTTTAAGGTTACCGTCAAGCCAAACATTGAATTGGTGTATGAGACCCCAAATTTACAAGTGAACCTAGTTTCGAAATTCCAACCCTCCATCTACTAAACACATACTAATGTTTACACCTTACACTTAAATATTTTTTATACCAAGCTACCGAGTGCATATAATAATAGTAATAATAATAATCCAATTTTAAAGTCACGACCAAACCAAACACCAAATTGATATATAAAACCTCTTGTTTATAGAACAAAGTGTCCATTAACACAAAGTTGTTTTTATCCCTTTAAATTGAGGATGGTTGACTGTCCACATAACAAGGTGGGATTGGTGTCATGATACGCCCGTTTAAAATGTCGAATATGCCAAGATACGGTGTCGAAAATGGTCGCATTGAATGCCTATGCGGCGAGGACATTGCAAGAAACCTTTTATATGTATGTATGATTATAGTTGAATGTGACCCGCTGGTCACTTGGCCTCGCACTTGGTGGCCTACACATGGCATTTTACGAATGGATGAAATGGATAAGAAGGTGAGAAAATCTGACTCGGCCTTACATAATAGGCAGCCATTTTACGAATGGATGACATGGATAAGATGGCGAGAAAATCTGACTCGGCCTTCCATAATAGGCAGGCATGCATTCCCACCCTGCATACCATTTCATATTTGAGGATGATAAGGTGGCAGTTGTTTATGCATTCACTCAGGAGAGCTGCAACAAATGAAGAGGAGTGGCATTAAAAACAAGGAATTCACAACATGACGCATGATATTTCAACCATTTGCCAGGTACGCCACTTACTCAATAATGGCCTCTGTAACTTCCCTGGCGCAGGCATTATAAACTTCATTTTTAGCTATTGATTTTGAAATGGGTGCCTCTGAAATCTTGTACAAAGTTTTGGG
>SNQJ01S0118787.1:41819-54583 GCA_010110895.2 Picea sitchensis
GAAAGGTGGCAGTATTCGTGTATGTGTTGATTATAGGGATATTAACAAAGCCTGTCCAAAAGACAACTTTCCAACCCCTTTCGTCGACCAGATTGTCGATGACTGTGCCGGCAGTGAAATCTTCTCTCTCATGGATGGTTTCTTCGGCTATAATCAAATTAACATCGCTCCTGAGGACCAACATAAAACGGATTTTATTTGTCCTTGGGGTACTTTTGCCTATAGAAAACTTCCCTTCGGTCTTAAGAACGTTGGCGCGACGTTTCAACGTGCTATGTCTTATGCTTTTCATGATATAAAGCCTATCGTTCAACCCTATTTGGACGATTTACCAGCTCATTCTATGCGTAGAGTCGATCACCCTACTCACCTCCATGCCATTTTCGTTCGTTGTCGGTTCTATCGCATCCGTTTAAATCCTCATAAATGCATTTTTTGCGTAGAATCTGGCCGTCTTCTAGGTTTTATCGTTTCTCGTCAAGGGATCCGGGTGGATCCTATTAAGGTTGAGGCAATTCTTAATCTCCCTCCTCCTTCTACACTGTGTCAGTTGCAAAGTTTGCAGGGGAAAGCAAACTTTCTTCATCGTTTCATCCCTAATTACGTCGAGATAACTCGAGTTTTTACATGATTATTAAAGAAAGATACAGAGTTCGTTTGGGATGCCATAGCAAATAATGCTTTTGAAGCTTTGAAATTGTCCCTCACGCGAGCTCCGCTTCTCTTTCCTACTGATTATAGTCGTGATTATTTTCTTTATCTTGTTGCCTCGGAGTATACCATTGGCATGGTTCTCGTTCAGGAGGATGATGCACACGATGAACATGTTATTTATTACTTGAGTCGAAGTCTCACATCCACTGAAATCAAGTATCAACATGTTGAAAAACTGGCCTTGGCTGCCGTTCAAGCCGTTCAACGCTTCCGGCATTATATTCTCTCCAGAAAAACTACAGTGATTTCTCATTGCAACCCTATGCAGCACATTTTGACACATCAATTGCTAGGGGGAAAATACTCCAAATGGATTGTCATACTCCAGGAGTTTGACTTGGAATTCGATCGCGCCACGTCTAATAAATCCTTGGTTTTTGCTGAGTTAATATGCGATTTTCCTCACTCTACCACGGAAAAGGTAGCAGTAGATTCATTACCCGATGAATCTCTTTTCCAAATTAGTACTGACAATCTTTGGTATGGGGATATCATTATATATCTTCAAACCCAGACTTTTCAGCCTGCTTTGCCTAGTACTGAACGACGTCGCATACGCTATCAAGCGTGTCAATACATTATCCTTGGGGATACTCTTTACCATCGAGGAATTGACTCTGTTTTTCGACATTGTCTGACATTTGACGAAGCCAAGAAAGCTCTGAATGACTGTCATTCTGGAGCATGTGGTGGTCATATGTCTGGGTATGCTACTGCCTAGAAGATCTTACGCGCAGGATATTTTTGGCCTTCTTTGTTTAATGATTGCATTACTGCTGTTCAGAAATGCCATGCCTGCCAGACCTACAATCCGAAAATTTGGTCACATCCTGCTCCTCTTCATCCTGTGGTCTCCGTTGGTCCTTTTGCGAAATGGGGCATTGATTTCATGACCTGTCACCCTCACTCGGCCGGGGGGCATGGTTACATCATTGTAGCTATTGATTACTTTACAAAATGGGCCAAGGCGATGCCAACATTTGATAATACTGGAAATACCACAGCGTTATTTCTTTTTAATCACGTCATAGCTCGTTTTGGTGTGCCTCAAGCTATCGTTATTGATCACGGTAGTCATTTTCAGAATTTTATGATGTCTGAACTTACGGAAAAGTTGGGTCTTCGTCACGATAACTCAACACCCTATTATCTGCAAGCTAATGGCCAGGTCGAAGCGATCAACAAAGTTCTTATAACTATGCTTCGACGGATGATAGGAATTCATAAAACAAGTTGGCACACGATGTTGTTTTCGGCATTGTGGGCATATCGGACATCTATCAAATACGCTCTTGGTTTTATTCCCTTTCGATTAGTCTATGGTGTGGAAGCCATTCTTCCTATAGAATGTGAGATACCCTCTCTGAAGCTAGCTGTCGAACTCTTACCCAATACTTCTGCTGAAGAAGAACGTCTATTGTATCTGATGCGATTAGACGAAACTCGACGAGATTCCACTCTAGTAATAGAATCCCAGAAAAAACGAGTCAAGGCACAGTATGACAAGCATGTCAAGCCTCGCATTTTCTCTGAAGCTGATCTTGTTCTTCTCTATGAACATGATCGAGATGTGTTAGGAGCTGGGAAATTCGAACCAATGTGGCGAGGTCCTTATATTGTTCGCCGAGTTTTGGAAAAAGGAGCATATGAGCTGGTCGATTACCATGGTATCCCTTTGAGTGAACCCAGGAATGGGTTGTACTTGAAGAAGTACTACGCATAAATCATTTGTGCACAAGTACATGTATTTTAATGTATCATACTTTGTGTGTGTTACTATAGTTTTCTTTTGTCGTTATCTGGTCTCTGCCCTTATATGACGGTGTGTTTGATTTCCAGATGTCGGAGTCTTCGCTACCCTATATTGGCTTTGTTGATGGTGCTAGCCGTAGTACTCGGAATCTTGCATCCGCTGCGTGGGAAATCTATGCCCCTACAAACGAACTTGTATCTTTACGAGGTGTGTGCCTCGGCCATGCGACCAACAACATTGCAGAGTATAGCGTCGTTATTGAATTATTGGTTGATGCTATCTCGCCTGGAATTTGTCATTTGGTTGTGCGACTTGACTCGCAACTGGTAGTACTACAACTAAGTAATATATACTCTATTCAAAGTCCTACTTTGTTACGGGTATATTTGTGAATTCGCCTCTTGGAACGTTATTTTGATCACATTGAATATCAGCATATTTTTAGATGTCTTAATACATTAACAGATGCATTGGATAATTATGTATTGGACAGACATTTGAACCATTTATAAACCAAACACATTAAAATTCATGCAATATAAAGTAAACCGGTAGAAGCCATCTGTATATATAACGATCAAAAGAGTTTGTTTTTTACAAAAAGTTTGTCCGAAGACCAAAATATCAAAAATTGAAGCTTATAGCTTCTACAAGGTGACGTCATGGATGACGTTCACGGTAACACACTACTACCCTAGCAACCCTATGGAGCAGTCAACTCATAGCTGCTGATACCCCTACAGTGTGACGCTGATCGCGTCGTGGAACCTCTTCCAGAGTCATATCTGGAATGTCTGCTGTCAGGCCCTCTAAATTTTGTTCCACCACCTGATAATCTTTGGCATACTGTGGTGGTGGTGCTGCTACTACCTCTCCTCGCCTATGGATAGGAGAAGTGTCAGGAGGTCTATATGTCCCAACATCTGTGTTGTCAACAAACGATTTTGTATTAGTCTTTGGTTAAACATATAAAACAAAAACATTTGAATATGATAAAAACTCAAAAACATTTAAAAAGAGAAAATGTGTGTTCTTCTTACCAAGGTCTCCCCACTGAGCATCCTCAGGCATTGCCAAATCCGGATCTCCTCGAAAATCCAAACCGGCATAAGCGTAATCATCGACCATCAACATCTGGTTTTGAAGCCAGTTGAAGAAAATATCGTCATATTTGACGATTGGTCCTGCTACGTGCCGGGCCATGAGCCGACACCATCTCAACATCCTTGGATCCCTGGGACCTGGTATGTGCCACTCAAACTATAGTCTAAAGACGTGGAATCTATCGAGGAAGAAGGATACTAGTAACGATCCATACCCGAATTGCTTCAGGTCACCCCGCCTGCATTTGGTTAATTGTTTTTTGATACTGTGAAGCATAGCATCTGCCCAGTTGAATACTCAGGGCTCAGTACACTCGATGGCGTACTGGAAGTAGCTCTGTAATTCCATATGAGGAGAAGAACTCCCCACCATCCGAGCTATCATGAAAAGGATAGTGCGAAGGGTCAAGTCTTGTACCCCCCAGATAGCCACTATTCTTTTTTTCCTTTCAGCCTCAGGTACACAGTATTGATTGCAGTACTCACTCATTTTCATCCCGCCACCTCTGCTACTGGTCAGACTGACATAGTATCCATGCTAGGACAATTCGGTCAAAAGGTAAATGTCCTCTATATCGATGGACAGGATGTGAGCTCCCACATGAAAAACCTGTTGGTCTAGGTCCCACATACGAATCAATTACTCTAGAAGTCTGACCTGAGCCCTCATACCAGGAATGCGGAAGTATTTTAAGAGCCCATAATCTCTGAATGATGCCATGGTGGGAGGATGATTCTTGGCATTTTCATTATCCTCTTCATGTTCTCTTTCCTGCCACTCAAGCACCATGGTGTGGCTATTTATCTGCACAAGGAACATAAGAAGAAGATTAATGATTTTATTCATAATCTAGATATTTTTTCATTGGCTAAATATTTAAAAAAATTTGGATTCTGCAGTTCTCGCAGGTGCCTCATTTACACAGTGCGAACACCTTGCAGGTGGCTCAAGTCTCACCTGCGAGAATGCATCATTCTCGCAGGTCCTGTATGGGCTGCCTGTGAGAACGCCTATGCGCATGTAGGGTTCAAAAAACAACTTGAAACTAAAAAATTAACCAATGAAATTCAAAATTTAAACCATGAAAATGTCAAGAATGAAGAGCTTACCTTAATGCAGCAGATGGCTCATCAAACGATCTCCTGTAGCTCCCGAAAATCGACGTCAAATTCGGAGGGTAAAAAGAGGGTTTTGGAGATCAATAGTGGAAATGTGAAATGATATGGTAAAAATCACTATTTACTCATTTAATTTACTTTTTACTATGTCATTTTGTTTTTTTTTATGTTTATTTATTGATTAAACCTAATCCCTAATATCAAGATGAGTGTAATGACTTGTAGGTGTGATGACGTTGATAATTAAAAGCAAGGGTATGGACATATTTTTTCGTTATGGCGTGTTTTTTATTGTTTTTTATGGTTTTTACATAAAACCTCGAGTGTCGTTTTTGTCCGTTCTTGTGCTCGTAAATACCTGAGAACATGATCGAGCATAGTTTTATCACTTTTTTAGGCTCAACAAGGTTATACGAAAAAGGAACCCCCCTGGAGTCCTCTTTAAGCTCTTCTCAGAATCTCTAAACATGAAAAGATCGTCGAGCGACCTTCCTATTTTCACGCTCACTAAAGTATTTGAAGTACGCGTCTGGTGAGCGATAATTTATCTCTTTTTCGGTCTTATCCAGACTATATTATGAAAAAGGAATTGAGAGAGTTCTCTTTTAAGTGTTTTTCCAAACTCTATAAACTTGAAAAACCTTCGAGTTTTCTATCTCTTGACTCGTTAAACAAACATTGACAGACCCGTGATGGGACCGAACCACTCCTTCTTAGGGTTTGTTAAAAAAACTCCGAGGGACTCGTCCGAAGGATGAGCTTATATCAACAAGCATATGTGATCCTCTTCAAGCTTGCGTAAAAATAAAGAGGTACTTGCAAGAAATGGTGGGGGAAAATTTGGGAAAGGGATATGTTTCATCTTCATATTGATTGGCAGTAAGTGTCTCTCTTGAACATGACACCCCCTATTCATCAGTTGAAGCCGGTTTGGGAAATCCATTTGTCTCTCATTCGATTTGCTACAAGGTCATTTCCTGTGTCGTCATTGAGTCAATGCTGCCAAATCATTGGTCGTGTCATTCATATGTTCAAGAGAAGTCCATCTGAAACCTATATCGAGTCGGCCATCTGCAGTTGTCCATTCTCTCCGAGTCGACCTTCCCTGTGTCCAATACAATTTGCAAAAATGGTCTGTTTCACCTTCAAACTCTGTTACTCATTTTGTGTCATTGATGGGGGATACATCAAGGCCCTCCTGTGATGATTTTTGTTTCGTCGACTCCAGATCATTATCCAGAATCAAGACTTAGAAATTATTTAGTACCTTGGAGCTTGCATGCCTCAATGGCAAGTTTCCTCACTTTCGACAATGGGTTTATATCATTGATCACTAATCGAAATATTCCATCGGATGTTCGACTTCAGCTCATTTATTCACACTCGATGGATTGTACTTTGGTACCTTGGGAGTTATCGACATCAATGGTGATTTCCCTCGCACTTGTTAACAGTTTTATCATTGACTGGTAATCAAGTAGTTTCTACCATGTTCGACTTCAACTCATGTAATCACATGGTTAGATTCGTACTTTGGGGCGACGAGATTGAAGACCCTGGGTATTATATTTGTGATCCAGGTTGCGATGGAGTATGTATAATTTGCGACACATAGATCCACTGTGTATGTTTCGTGGCTATGTCGTCTTGATTTGAAATTTCTCGCATAGATCCGCAGTGTATTCCGGTGGCTATGTTATATTTTGACGGCATGGATCCACTGTGTATGATTGGTGGCCATGACCCATGTCTATAATGTCATCAATCTATGATCTGAGTATGGGAATGCCTACCTCAGAATTGGTATATATGATATTCTGCAGATGCTTGGGTGTTCACAGGTTTTCGATTAGATGTGCTCCTGGTTCTCGACACACACATCCAGCTTACAAAGTATATTGGCTGTCACTGGTTCCAACCTCATACTTTGGGTAGCATTCTGTTACACAAGATTTTGGTCATCATGATGATGTATTGATAATGGTGTACTCAGGCTCTTCATTAGAACTTTTTCATGAGAAAAGTTACTTTCTTCTCTTTCCAGAAATATCATTTTTGAGGAAGGTTCGCAGGCTGCTAATACTTCATGAGAAAAGTTACTTTCTTCTCTTCCAAATATCATTTTTGAGGAAGGTTCGCAGTCTGCTAATACATTTGCCGGTGAGAATGCATGATTCTCGTAGGCTCCTTAAGCCGTAATGCTAGGAAGCTCCCACACTCATGATAATTTCTTAGGGTGAGAACACTTTCTAAAGCAAGGAAAAAGATGAGTTCTCGAAGTTTCTAGAAGGGAATCTTCTAGAAGGATGAGATGGCATTCGAATGGTTATCCTAGTACTGGATTCCCAGATATTTTGGGATCATTCTTATCCAAGTAACCAATTCATTCTCTCCTATATATTGAGGGAGTTCTCATGGAAAAGGTTAGTAGCAAACAAGGTTAAGTAATACATTGGAGAAATGATGAAAGATTGTGTGAAGGGTTGATGCTACAGCAGCTAAGAACTCCAACAAGTTTATCAAAGGTGGTTGATCTTCTTCATACATGTGAGAAAGTGTGTGTGTCAGAGCTAGGATCCATAGAAAGGAAGTTTGCAACATCAAGGCTCAGGTTTTAATCTTTACTTTTCATCAATATGATACAGTAATATGTCCCTTTCCCATAAAGCTAATTCTACTTTATTGTATAACTCCTTGATCATATACATAGATTCACTATTGAATAAATTGTGCTTGCTTCACTTCGATTGGTTTGTATTGTTTTGGTATTGACTGTACAAGAGCATTGGAGCGAAGCGGGAGCAACAAAGATCAAAGGAAGTGATCTTAAGGTATGTTCTTGGATCTAGCCTCCTAGTACATTCAATAGTTAAAATCTAGGGAAAGAGTATTATTCTGTCTGGCTTTGTTCTAGATCCAGGTGGATCTAGGGAGATCGGTTTGTGTCCGCACTTATGGATTTATCCAATAACAGAAGGTGTAGATATGAGAGGAGAGATAAAGCGAAGAAGGCGCGAATTTCAGACAGAAGATGAAGTGCGGTGATGAGCGTTTATGGTATACCTATGATCATGAAATAGAGTTGATTCAATAAATGGATCATTTCTACTAGAGTTGAATTACTATATGAACTCTAGTTGGATAGATTGCATTCTATCAACAAGATGGGTCTTGTGCCAAGCTGGGTCTTGGTTGAGAGTTGGTGCTCTCTTAGGAGTTAGTGCTCCTTACTTCAGTTAATGCTGAAACAAAATTGTTGGTGCCGGGAAAATATTTATTACTATATTCAAATATATACATATACATTACACAAAATATTAAACAAACATATGGTATCTCTTGTCCATTGTGATTATGATTTAATTGTTCTTAGTCTGTTCAATTATGTTTTAACTGCTAACTTGTAAGAAGAAAATTCATAAAAGTCCACACACTAATTCACCCGCCCCCCCTCTTAGTGTGGGTGGTGTGTTCAATAATTGGTATCAGAGAGGATTCCTTCAACACATTTTAACCACTGGAAGCTATATCCTAAATAAATGGGTGGACAGATGGCTCTCTCCGCAATTGAAGCTCCCTTATTTGATGGAACATATTATTCCTCATGGAGAGAAAATATGAAACAGTATTTGAAGTCAAAAGGATATGAAGTTTGGAATTCAGTAGTAACCAAGCCCTGGGATTTAACTCCATCAAAGAATCTATCCAAGATTACAGTCTGAAGAAGAGCAAGGAAGAACAATGAAGTGGCATTGAAGATTCTTCTTAGTGGATTCTCAGATACCATCAAGGAAAGCATAGGACTATGCACATCCTCCAAGGACTTATGGCGGAAGTTAGAAGAGATGTATCAAATCAAAATACAAGACATAGAAGACATTCCTATCAAGGATGAAGAGGAAGACTCAGGCATCAATAAAGGTAAATACTCTATACAATATTTTGATTGCAATAATGTTGATATTGAATCCTCCCCTGCAAGTAAAGAAGAAGACTCAGATACAATAAAAGAATGTTCTGTTAGCATTTATCTCATGGAAGAAGTAGAAGAAGAACTATCAAAAGCCAAACAAAAGGCTGATTGGAGTCTCTGTGAATAGTACTATGACCATAATGATTCAGACTATAGCTATCTTCATGACTACACTAAATAATTTCTTGAAAAGAGTCAAAAGCATATCTTGGAAATAAAATAAATGATCAAGGACAATGAAAAGATAATATATGAGAAGGATAATTAGTTAGAAGAAAAAGAAGAGGAGATCGAGAAGTTGAAGAAATAAATTAGTCAAGTAAAATAAAAGGAGAAGGAAGATGATGAGCTTAGCAATCAAAGGAATATCGTAGAAATAAAAGAAAATCTCAAAGACAATGAAAAAATCACATCTGAGCAAAATATTCAGTTAGAAAACAAAGAAGAAGAGATCAAAAGATTGAAAACAAAAGTTGTTGATCTAACAAAAGAAAAGGAAGAGGAGATCAAGAGACTGAAAAATGAAATCAGTCAAGCAAAGGAAGAGGAGATCGAGAGACTGAAAAATGAAATCAATCAAGCAAAAGAAGAAAAGAAGGAAGAGGATGAACCAAGCAAAATACTTGCAAATCTAAAAGAACTAAGGGAAAGATATGTCAATCTTAAAATCCAACTTGAAGAAGCCAAAAGAAGGGAGGAGGTAGTGAGGAACCAGATGAACAAAAAGGAAGAATCATGTCATAAGATGGAAGAATAAGTTGTGAATATTAGAAAGAAGTTTGAGAATTCAAACACCCAAATCAAGTTCTTGAACAACTCCATGACCCTGGATGAGATCTTGGATAGTCAGAGATCACCAAAAGACAAATCTTGTCTTAGATACAACAAGGAAGGAATTAGTACTCCTAAGAAACCTGATGCTGGTCCTTCATTTGTAAAAGGTGAAAATAGGTCTGACATAGGTCCTTCATTTGTAAAGGATGAAGACAGGTCTGACACAAGTCCTTCATTTGTAAAGGATGGAGATAGGTCTGACACAGCTCCTTCATTTGTAAAAAGTGAAAGCAGGTATGACTCAGGTTCTTCATGTTCAAGAAATGAAAGCAACACTACAAAATTTAGAATATCATATCAAGGAAGACATCTAGAAGCTACTCATATACCTCAAAGCAATTTTAGAAGAGAGACACCTTCATTGATGAATCAAAGAAGGTATGAGAGTGTTTTTAATGGTTATTGTTTTTCTTGTAATGAATATGGTCATAAAGCCTTGGATTGTAGGCATCATGGAAGAAAACAAGTTGGTAGGTTCAAAAACAAAATAGATGTTGGAACTACAATCATGTTGGACATATTTCTACACATTGTTACACTATGAGATGCTACATTTGTGGTGGATATGGCCACAAAGCCCATAATTGTTGGAACTCAAGAAAACAGTAAATAAGAAATGCTTTATACAATACTACAAAAGGAGTAAATGGAACATGGAAGAAAAATGAAGTTGTAGTAATAGAATATCAGAGAACAAAGTTTAAGAAATTAGGACACTCATAGATGTGGATAGAAAACACTGAACAAGTTAACATGAGTGAAGTTAATTGTTGCAAAAAGAATTGCAGTCATGTGACAAGCATAGTATAAACTTTCCCAGACAACTTAAGAGAAATGTACAGTAAAGAAGCATCTTGGATAAACATGGATACATCTGGTCAGAGATCGATGAGAATCAATGGGAAGATTCAAGGGTTGTTTGAATAATATGAGCTACAATTGCGTAGTTTTCCAGTAGGATAGCGGCATCCGCAAAAGCAACATTCTTATGTACAAAATGATGTACATGACATCCTGTAGAGATAACAAGAGGAGAGACCCTGTCAGAAAAAACTACCCTTTTATAAACAAAGGGGGAGAACAATCAGTAAAAACTCAGGGGAAGTATTTTGGTTTGTAAATAAGAAAGCAATTAGGTTAAGTTTTGAAAAGAATTGATCACTACAAAAATTGGTATCATGAAGACTACTCATTTGAAACACAAAATCCCAATCAACTGAGATAAGAAGTTAGTAAATTAACAAGGGAAGGAACCTTCTCAGGAAGAGCTACTTTTTCAGAAACAAAGGGGGAGAGTAGTCAGAAGCAGAGAGAGAGAATATTGACATGGCAAGTTGTTTAGTTATGGCAGGTAGAACATGATTGTAGGAAGAGTTACCCAAGTTCAAATTCTGGTCAGTAACATACAAATCTTTACCACATGAGGAAAAAACCTTTTCCATTGATGGAAAAGGGGGAGAGAAAACTTCATAAGAAGAAAGCATCATCACAGGGGGAGTTTTGCATATGAAGTTAGTGGGTTTCCCTCAATGACAAAGGGGGATATTGTCATTGATCTCAACAGTCGATGTGATTATTTGTTGTTACGATGAATTATCATTTACCATAGATGAGATTGGCATTGATGTCAACAGTATATCATGTTAGAAAAATAGGATCGTGGAGCAATAAAATAAAACAAATGCGGAAAAAGAACAAAGAAGATACACAATACAATAGAGACACAGATTTACGTGGTTCACCCAGTGTGGGCTACTTCCACCAGAGAAATTTCCAGGTCCTTTGTTTATTATTATCCTGCAAATGAAGGGATACAACCTACAGCAAACCTGTTGTAACTTAGTCCTCCTTTTTTCTCGTAGGCTCCTATCTCAGAATACAATATTCACCATAATGCATAGCCGGAATAAATTTCTCTCATAACAGAGGGTTTCCTTCTAGGGAAAAAAATCCATAACATAATTTCTACCATTAGATTTGCGACCTTACAATGAACGGCCCAGATTTACAATGAAATTACAATATACATTTACAAGAAAAATTTTCCTTCGGGGGCCCGCTTGCCCTCGGACCCTGTAGAGGGGGTAACCCACCTCTGCACTCCCCCGCATGGAAGAGTGTACATTATTCTAGAATGTAAAGTCTTCATAGGGTATAAACATGGATGAAAAAAAGACCTTTGAATCAGCAAGATAATCAGGCTCCACAACCAACAATCTCCCACTTGGAGACTGATCTCAACAACTCCACTGCTCCTATATATGCTGGACTCTGAACCTTCTTGGACCTGGAAAATTTATCATCTTCATATTCATTATTGAATACCAACTAAAACTGAGTAGGAACTCAGTTTCTCCCTAGTTACTCCCTTTGTTAACATGTCTGCGGGATTCTGTCTAGTGTGTATCTTTTCCAACTTCAAATGTCCATCTTCCAAGGTGAATCATATGAATTGGTAACTCAACTATATATGCTTAGTCTTCGAATGGAAGGTTGAGTTCTTTCCAAGATGAATGGCACTCTCACTGTCACAGTACAACCTGCTATTCTCCTGCTTCTTTCCCAATTCCTCCATAAACCTCTATAACCAAATCATCTCTTTACTAGCCTCTCTAGCAGCAACATACTCTGCCTCTGTTGTTGAAAGTGAAACACATTTTTCAGTTTCAAAATCCAACTTATTGTTGTTCCACCCATAGTAAAAACATAACCTGTTGTGCTCCTCCTTCCTTGCTCCATTTCCATTTCATGCCTTGCTCCCACTTCTTTTTGGTGTCTACCTGCAGTGCCTCTTCATAACATTCTGGTTCACCAAAATCTGTCAACAATAAATAATACAATGAAGGAGAGTATCGTTCAGGGGGTATACTTAACCTGGTATATTTTCTAACAACACTTGTGGGTGTTTGAGGTACCTACTGCTCTTATTGTTGTACATTTTGATTTTCTGGTTCCTTTGAAATTTCTTTTTCAGTGCTCATCAAGCACTGTGTATTCTTGTTTTTCTTTTTCCCGTTTCTTTCCCTGCAACTGATCTTTGTACATGACCTTCTTATTGAATATGGCATCTCTACTCCTAATGATTTTGTTATTTTCATAATCCCATAAGCAATAACCAAAATCATTAAAACTGTATCCAAGAAAGGTACACTTCTTGGATTTTGCCTCAAGCTTTGTTCTATTTTCTTTATCAATATGGACAAATGCTTCACAACCGAAAGTTTTCAAAAAATAATAGTTTACCTTTTTTCCTGTCCATTCCTCCTCT
>SNQJ01S0118787.1:71507-81816 GCA_010110895.2 Picea sitchensis
GAACCTAACTCTCTAGTCTTTAGATTTTGATCCTCCTGAGATCTTGCCCTTACTTTTGACTCCATAATACCCCAAGGCACTGGTTTTTCTCTCCAACATTGAGCTTATCCATCTTTTAAACTTTCAAACTTTGAAACCCTAACTAACCCTAGCATACTAACCAGGGTTGACGTCATACTAGATGCAGCCAGCCTTCTAACCCTACAATAAGTGATGATGTCATGCCTAATTTGAGCTATTGTTGATAGAAAATACTATGGCTTGGTCATCCAATGATAGACATTGACATATTGATGATTTTCATTGGCTAATTTGAAAAACGTTGGCTTTCTTTGTCTATTTCACTAACCCTAAAAGAAGCTGACGTCATCCTTAGGATATTGACGTAGCTACCTTTGTATATGAGCAATTAATAATGTTTAATGCATTGATTTAACTCAAGGATTGATTAGATGCTATATTATTCCAGTGTTTGTTGACAAGTAATACTAGCCCAGTCACATAATTGTGACTGATAAACGCCGAAAGGCATATTTACTTTATTAAACCTAATTTTAACATAAACTTTAATTAAGTCTGTAAATCAAATCTGCTGAGTTCATAATTGTGGTTTGTAATTTTTAATTATGTTGTAAAATGGTTTTCCCTAAATATTTTATGTTTTTTTTTGGACATTTGTTAAATGGTGGATTGCCTTTGATTACTATCGGGCTTCCGTCGATCCCCTGGCCCATGCCGTCTTCAAACTGGTCTACGCAAACTTATTGGCCACGGTTTTGCTTGCCACCTGCTCTCTCTTCACGATCAATCTTCCTCCACAGTTCGATAGGCTGTATTTCTCTCGCGGATCGCTACGCTCTGCCTAATATGAAACGCGCGGATTACTGAAATAGGGACAAATGAGAAAATTCGTGGTTAATAATTCAAGCATGGTAATGTTAAACGTTAATCATTTAAACGTGGCAATCATATAGTGTTATAGTAATTTCTTAATATGATTAGGTAAATGTTAAAAAGTAAACAGGGTAACAGCTGCATTCAAAAATACAAGGAGATTATGAATAGTAAATCACATTCATTGATTTGGGAGGACGACTAAGAATATTCTAGCATCTTTAATTGTTAGCCATCAGATTAAAATTTTAGATTAAAAGATGATTAATTGCGCCCATTGTCAATAGGTATACGCCTTTCGGCGTAATTATATGCCATTTTCATTATTGCAAACATTGACTTCGTCAATATTTACTGTTGATTATGCTCATGTGTATTGATATTGATAGTCATTAATGAAGTATTAACCACTATTTCATGTACTAGTGTCATTGTTGTCTTGTCTCGCAAGCAGGTGCCTCTTCTGTGGTTTTTCTTCATTTGAATATCTTCTTGGCGGTAATCTGTGAAGGGAAAACTAACCTTAAGCCTTTGACCATTTTCCTTTCAAAACCCCAGATTGCCAGGGACGTCTCCCTTGGGCTTAGCCACCCTAAATAGAAAGAGCCCCCCATCGAGGTGACAGTGGGTGGGAAGTCTCCTGTTATGCCAATTTGACCCTTACCTTTTAGTTGCTTGACCTAAACTACAAACTTAACGATAATAGATCCTAAAACCTAAGGCTCCATATGGTTTAAGAGGCCCCGACTCTATATATTCCCATTATGAAGAATGTTGCATCTCAATTATTTTTTTACAAAATAAATGGTCACATATGTCAATTTAATGGTCTTTGAACAAGACTTGCAGATCTACATTAGTCGATCTTATATGCATAGAAACTAGAAATCAAAAAGGGTTCTTAATCCATGTCTGTGATAAAGGATTCTTCATTGCGGAGTTTGAGTTATCAAAGGATAGATACCAGATCCTCAAATCAATTCATTTTTTATGGGGCAACTCAAATCCATGCATGAGGGCTTAGACTCTATCTTTCAACCATGTGATTGATTCTCTCTCTGTGGCTCCTATTTGGGTTATGATCCCCAATATTCCTCTCCATTTTGGGGGTTATGAATCACTTACTAATATTAGAAATTCCCTTAGAATTTTTCATGCTAGAAGTAAGGAGATGTAACATAGATTTGACACTACATATGCACATATTTGTGTAGAAATGGATTTTAACAAAAGGTTTCCAATAGAAATGAACTTGGTTGCCAAGGATTATACATGGACCATAATTCTCATTTGAGAATCCAAATCAAGGAAAAGTGAATCATTGGGATCTAGCGATGTTGTAACACACCCACGATGGGGCAAAAAATAAAAAAAAATTATGTTCTCCTTACAGGAACAAATCCTCTCTCTTTACAGTTTCTAATTTGGAAAGTCGGGGAACCAACCCGACCTCCTGGTCAAGGATCTCTGGTTCTGGACCCAAATGACTCTCTGATACCTTTATGGTCTCATTCTGTAATTAAACACATACCCTTTTGACATCCTGGTGCAGGTCTAATGGTACTCGCGACCTTCCCCTTCGCGCTTCCGAAATCTCTAAGTTTGGGTGCTAGCCCCTTTTCTAATAAGCCCCTCCTTGAGGTGACCTTGGGTGATCACCTCACATAACCACACGATTGCGAGCATGACCAAGGGTGGTTTGAAACCAAAGTAATTTTTTCCCCCGCAATTCATCCCGAGCCCCAACCTACGCACTCTTTATCAGAGAGTTCAACCCCTGCAATCTGGAAGGTACTCGTCCAACTTGGTCTAATCGGGGTTGTTAATATTCCATTCTGACGAGATCAATGACGTTGGTGAATTGTGGGCCACGAACTAGCGCATCCACTACTTTCACCTTCACGCTCCACAATGATACCCAACCATCGATTCAATTGAGTGGATGATGTTTGACTCATTAACCCTAGTGGGTGTCTGAATCGATTTGACGACTGGGATGGCCTTTCCTCCTGTTAAACAGTTCGCCTCCATCTCCGCTGCTCGATTCTTAAGTCATCGTTGGTTTAGGTAACTTGGTTATCGTGCAATTTGACACCTCAATGCTTCGAGTTCCAAAGGTCTCGAAACCTTCATGAGCTAACTCCTTTTTACACAGGGTTCCTAGAACTAGGTCACGTGGGCCTTCAGAAAACTCCTGGGCTATAACCCCTGCTCTTAATCAAGTTTTTGGTTGAGGAATTAGGGCCTAGGTACGAGTTCAAAGTCTCCTAGACTACTGGTCTGAAGGGAACACCTTCCCAAATCATAGATATTTAAGCTCTAAATGACGGCAAGGTAACTTGTAAGGTTACCAAAATGATAGCTATGCCAAGATGCTTTCTACGACTGTTAGAACGGTGATGTAATTCCATGGGGAAAGTGCCTTCAACTAATTAAACTAGATCATATGGAAAAATCAAGCAGGAGCTTAGGTTCTCAAGGGAATGAACGCATACTCATAATCGTTTAATGCAGAAAAGAACCATTTATAGACATATGAATACTCACATGCATCCATTAATTACAATTCAAAGAACAAGGAAAGAAAACACTTATCAGAACCATAAGGCGTGATGCGACTGCTGAAAAGGGTGCTCGTTTCCACCCAACCATTGGATCAGTCACTCCCAATGGATTTATCACTGGCCATTGCCGAGCTTAGACCATGATGCTTTGATATTCAATCTCTTTCTTCCATCTCAATGGAAGTTAGGAACGAAGGTTACTCTCCTTTTCCCAATACAGAAATAGATAGGGACAAAGATTACTCTCCTTCTCCCGCCTCAGTCTCTATTTTCTAGGATCATAATTCACTTCCCATGTTCTCAGTCCTTCCTTGGACCTAAGAGTTTCGTCTCTCATCTACACACTCTTTGTAGGTCTTCCCCCTTCCCACCACACTTACTTTCTTTCATTTCTCAGCAAGATTGTGAGTGGCTCAAAATTCCCAATCCGTGGTCAGGTCTGGAAGCCTTACGGATGGGCGGTTTGCCTCATCCCCTCATTAACTCTTAAGGAGGTCTTCCCACCTACCAGCCTGACTATAATCCATTCCTGGGTTAGAGGGTTGTTCTGATCTGATCAATTAATTCCAGCATGGTACTAGTTTGGTGGAGGTTAACGCAACCATTCTTGGTCCCCTCCACCACCTTTTCATAGAATTCGTGTTTTTCTCTTAGTATGTCCCCTCTTTCAGCAGTCATACAACACATAACCATTTTCTATTAAAATAACAAAATTTACATTCATCGACCTTTTGTACCAAGTTCCATTAAATCAAACATTCACACTTTTAGGTTTTCCATAGTTCCTTGGCCAATATAGTTATATTTACAAACTGGGGGAAATAGGGTGTTACAATTCCCTCCCCCTTAAATGAACATCATCCTCNTTTCCCACGTAGCCTCATCTAGGCCAAAGTGTTTCCACTGCACCTTGACCTATGCAATGGTTCAGATCCTGAGTGAGGTTTCCTTCCTGACTAATATGCATTGGGGTCCTGGCAGGAATTCTCCCTCCGTCTCCACCTGGATCACAGACTAGTCAATTATATGATTAGCATCATGTACATATTTTTTCAATAATGAAACATGGAAAACATTATGTGCTTTTACTGTGGGAGGAAGTGCTAGCCTATAGGCTACAGGTCCCACTCTATATAACACTTCAAAGGTTCCACAATACCGAGGTTCCAACTTGGCACAGGCTCCCATTCTCATGGAACTCTTCCTAGGTCTAACTCTGAGATATACATGGTCTTCTGCCTAGAAATATCTGGGAGTTCTTTTTCTGTCGACATAACTTTTCTATATATATTGAGCAATCTTCATATTTTTCTTTATCTAAATCACTTTTTGTTCCATTTCCTTCAGCATGTTGGGTCTGATTGTAATTATGTCCATTGTATTACTCCAATTGATTGGAATCGTGCACTATCTACCATAGAGGGCTTCAAAAGGGCTCATCTTAAAGGATTCTTGATAATCGTTGTTGTAGGAAAACTCTACCAATGGTAGGTAGTCTTCCCACTTCTTAGGATGATGCATTACATGCATCCTTAGCATGTCTTCTACTATTTTTTTCACTATTTCTATCTATCCATCAGTGTGAGGGTGATAGGTTTCGTTGAACAACAATTTAGTCTCAAAACCAACCATTAGGGCTTTCCAAAATCTTGAAGTAAATTTGGTGTCTTTGTCCGATACAATTTCCTTGGACATACCATGCAATCTTAATATTTCCTTCATGAATATGTTGGCAATATCTATTGCCTTGCAAGTTGACTTGACAAGGACGAAATGAGTAGACCTGCTCAGTTTTTCCACCACGACCATGATGACATCATTTTTCTTTGTCGAATTTGGTAATCTGGTGATGAAATCCATGGAGTTGATTTCCATTTCCATTTTGGGATTGGTAGGGGCTGTAACAATCCTGCTGGATGTCGGTGTTCTACTTTAACTTGTTGGCATTCTAGGCACTTGGCTAGATAGTCAGTTATGTCTTTCTTCAATCCAGGCCAATAGAATTGTTTCCTAGTGGCCGTGATCATTTTCTGATATCCTGGGTGACCAGTATAGGATCTCTTGTGTAGTTCATCCATTATGAACCTCTTCAAGTCGTCACATTTTGGAATATACAGTTTGTTTTTGTAAGCGAACATGCCTTCATCAAGAATCGGGTAGCCTTCATATTTTATCCCTGTAGGCTCTTGCCTTAGGTATGAGGTCACGGTCTTGAAGAATTGATCCAGATTTTATGAGAAGAAACAAATGACTACAGATTATTAACAGGTGCTTAACAAAAAATAACAGAAATACAATAAAATTTGTTTTCTATTCAATAAGGAAATAAGCTAAAACTGTAAAATGCAGCAGAAACAAGCTTGCTGGAATGGTGGTGGCTTATCTCTGAGAAGAGATGTGACTACTACGATCATTCGAAAGAAGATGATTACAATGAGGCTCTAAAGGAATTTTTAAAATAAACAATAATTCCAAAATACCTAGACATCCAAAAACCTAACCCTAGGAGATGAAGCGCCAAAATTCATGTGGGGCCCGTCTGGGTAAGTTAGTGCATCAACTTCCCGGGGTCGTAACTTTTGCATACGATCTTCATTTTAGGTGTATGATAGCCCGTTGGAAAGGTATCTTCGAGGATATTAATCATTCCTTTGGCTATCATTGAGAATCTCTATCTATAAAAACTTTAATTTAGGCCCTCAAAATGGCCCCAAAAGTTAAAATTGCTAAAAATAGTAAATTGCAAAAATTGTCAGAAAATTGTTTTGAGCCAGTTGGAAAAGGTGGGTGGCCACCGATATCCACCTAGATAAATCCTCCCTCCTTAGGAAGAAATGGTATCCATTGCGTTGAGTTCCCCCATCAGATGAGGAAATTTCTGTTGAATTTGGCCCCGGGTGAGCCACTTGCCTTGGTGCAGGAGCTACCCTGCTTTGATGACTCGATAAATATGGATCCTTTATTGTCAAGTGCCCTTGATATGTGTGTCCACAATATGATCGATGGATTCTTGTTGTATGTAGTCGGGGTTGAGCTCTTTTGGTGTCAACTTCTCTGCTACGTCTGAGGTGTCCAATAATGGTGGGAAATAAGGGTGAAGGAGATCCATGTTGAACACTGGGTGCAGGCCAAGAAAAGGAGGAATGTTGAGCTCAAAATAATTATCCCCCATGGCTTTGGTGATGGTGTAAGGCCTATAACAGAGTGGGTGAATCTTTTGATGGGGTCCTGTAAGGCGTTCTTTCTGCAAGTGAAACAAAACTTTGTCGCCACCTGAAACTTATGTGGCACCCGATGTTGATCATGGCGCTGCTTGTACTTGTCATTGGACTTCTGTAGGATATCCTGAACCTATTGGCGAATTTGCTCGATCCACGCAATGAACCGAGTGGATTTTTCAGCTTCAGTTGGAGCAGGCGATGAGTCAGTCGAGGTGACCGCAAGGGGAAGTGCAACATCTATGGGACCCAATGGTTGGAATCCCAACCCCACCTGAAAGGGGTTGTGGCCGGTTGAGATATGTAGGGATCGGTTGTAGCTATGTTGGACATAGGGAAGGCTCTCATCCAATGTGCGAGGGTGCTTTGAATTATACATGCGAAGGATATGCACAATCATTCGATTTACGACCTCGGTTTGGCCATCCATCTATGGGTGGAAGGTTGTGGATTTGGTGAGCTTGGTGTCCAGCAGTGACCAGAGGCTCGACCAGAATGTGATTAGAAATGGACTATCCAGATCTAAGACAATGGTTTGTTGGATTCCAAAATATACCCAGACTCGTTCAAAGAAGAGCTTGGCAGTGGCCTCTGCTGTGATGTTCTTCTTGCAAGAAACTAGAATCACTATCTTAGAAAAGAAATCAACAACCATAAAAACACAGTCATTTCCCCGCTTGGTGGAAAGGAGGCCCGACATGTAGTCCATTGAGATGTATTCCCATGACCTGTCAGGAGTAGGAAGAGGGGTGTATAGGCCTTGTTTCTTAGTGGTCAGTTTGGAAATAGCATAGGCAGTACAGGACCTGATATACTTGCTGACCTCTTGTCGAAGTTTCGGGCAGTAGAAATGTTTCTGTAGCATCGCCACTGTCTTTTCAACGTCGAAGTTTCTTGCCACCCAATTGTAGTGGGCTTCCTAGATCAAATTCACTCGCTCTCTTAATGGAACATAGATATGGCCTAGACGACACAACAACCCATCCTGAAGAAGGAAATTATCGACAACTACGTTTGCACCCAACATTTGGTAGGTGGTGGTGAAGTTCGGGTCTGTCTCATAGAGTTGGGTCCATCCAGAGGTCTCATGGTCACAGGAGTCTAGCACCGTGGTGAGTGTCGGGACTGGCGGTCTGATGAGGCAATCAACGACGCGATTGGTGCTTCCTATTTTATACTTGATGTTGAGGTGGAATTGATGCAAGTATGTGGACCACTTTTGATGGTGATCATTTTGCAATTTTCCTTGTGTCTTCATGAACTGCAGTGGCTTATGATCAATGTGGATGATTGTCTCCTTTCCAATAATGTAATGTCTCCACTGGCGGCAGGCTTGCACAATGGGGTACATTTCTTTGTCGTAAGTAGGGTACTTATGTACATCATCTTATAGTGTCTCACTATGATAGGCCATGGGGTGGTCGTGCTGAGTGAGAATGACGCCCACTGCATAGTCTGAAGCATATGTCTCTATCTCAAAGGGTTGTTGCAGGTCTGGTAGTGAAAGTATTGGGGCTTAGCATAAGCACTACTTCAAATTGTCGAACGCTTGTTGTTGGGACCGACCCCACCCAAATTTATCCTTGCCACCACCCCTGGTTATTTGGATGAGGGCCCATGCAATATGGGAGAATCCCAACACGAACCTACGGTAGAAATTGGCAAGTCCCAAGAAGCTCTGAAGCTCAGTGAGTGTGGTTGGGGCTTGCTAGTCATGGATGAATTGGATCTTGGCTTGATCCACATGTACGCCATGCTGATCAATTATGTATCCTAGGTAATGGACCATGTCCATGCCGAAGGAACATTTTTCCAAGTTGGCATATAGCTTGTGTTGTCGCAGTGTGTGCAAAACCTGCTCAATATGATGCAATTGTTCGGCCCAAGTCTTGATGTAAATGAGAATGTCATCCAGATACAACACTACAAAATTAGTGGTGAATGGTCACATGATATCATCCATCATCCTCATGAAAGTGGCTGGAGCATTTTTCAAACCAAAGGGCATTACCAACCATTCAAAAAGACCTTCCTTTGACTTGAAGGCGATTTTCCATACATCTGTCTGTTTTATAGGGACCTAGTGGTAGCCAGACTTTAGATTAATCTTACTAAAGTATTTTTCCCCCATGAGTTGATCAAGGAGGTCATCGATTCAGGGAATCAGGTACCAGTTTCTGACTGTGATTTTATTTAGAGCCCAGTAATCAATGCAGAGTCACTAGGTTCCATCTTTCTTCTGTACCAACATGATTGGGCTCCCACAAGGTGATGAGCTGGGACGGATGTGCTCCTTGTGGAGTAGTTCTTAGATATGTCGCTTGATATCCTCATTCTCTAACAGAGAGTGGCGATAGACTGGCCCATTGGGCATTGGTGCATTGAGGGTCAGATCGATGGGGTGCTTGACCTAGTAGTGAAGAGGTACCTCGGTAGGTGAGGAGAAGATATATGAGTATTCTTCCATGACTTTATCTACTTGCTTCTGCTGTGTGGAGAGGTCGGCCGCAGAGACCCTGGATGTGGGTGTGATATTTCGCTTATTCTGAGAGCGAATCACGAAGAAGACAAACTTCCCCATATGACAGATGACCTTCCTGCATTTCTTAGCAGAGATCAAGGAAATAGCAATAGGTGGGACTGCCTTGGGTATCATGTACAATTTCTTCTTAAAAGTAATAATAACACTACGAGGCCTAGACTCATATACAACATGATGTTTCCATAAATAAGTTTGGCCCAAAAGAACATCACAAACTTCAAGAGGAGCAACATCACACAATACCTCGTCTTTGAAGGGCTTGATGTCGTATGACAATCGACACTGTTGGTTGACGTGAAGATCGATTCCTTGGCGGAACCATCCAATAGTGTAGGGTTGTGGGTGGGGTGTTGTTAGCAGGGCCAGTCGCTTGACGACCTCTGCTGAGATGAGGTTATTCTAGCTACTACTATCCATGATGAAGTATAGCAGGGTGCCTTTTACCCACATATGTGAATGGAAGAGGCATTCTCCTTCTTCTAGCTCATCTAGTTCACCAAGCTAGAGCTTGGTGGTAGCAACAATGGCACTGGGCTCCGCGTCAATGATCTGTCTTACCCTTTCTGGTTCTGGCTCAGAGTCTGAGCCCGCATATGATTCAGAGGCTTTCACTTCAGCCACCAACGACTGCTTTGAGCGACATTCAGCAGTGTTATTCCAAGGGCTCTTATGGAAGTCGCACCACTTCCCAATATCTTTCTTTATGTTTCCAGTGTCCTTCTTTTCTTGTGGCTTGGACTGGTTGTCCTAATATTGTCCATATTTTCTCTATCCTTTTTTTTGTGGGTTGGGGCCTCCCTTTCCTGGATTTTTTTGTGAGGGGTTCCCAGGCCCAAATTTCCCCGTCATTTGAGCTTCTGCTCAATTTTGACGGCATATCGGTAGGCTTCCCCCAAGGATGAGATGTCCAAAAATTCCATTTTGGTGTGGATGTATCTATGCAGAGCGTCGTGATACTTGAGCACTAGATGTCGCTCTGAATCTTTGATACCCATCTTGGTGTGCAAGGTATGAAATATATTTGTGAAATCTGGCATTGCTTGGTCTCTTTCTTGCCGCAGTGTGGTCCATTTGGTATACAAGTCATCATA
>SNQJ01S0118787.1:81866-97734 GCA_010110895.2 Picea sitchensis
CAAGTCATCATAACTTCTGACAGGGTAGTATTGTTCCTTAATAGCATCCCTGAAGGATTCCCAGGTGGCCATGACTGAAAATAATGAGGGTTCCTCTGTTTCCTTTTGCTCACAAAAAGTTTTTCACCAATCTTTGACATGGGGAATGACTTTGAGGAGCGCAAAAGTAATATTTTCTCTATTCAAAAAGTTATGGACAGAAACATACCCTTCTGTAGATTCAACCACTTGTATACAACATCTGCATCTATCTGACCTTAAAATATAGGAATATCAAAGTTTATTTGTACCTTGAATGGGGTGGCGCCTTTGCTCGAAGAAGATGCATCGCCTATTGGTAGTCGCCGAAGGATTTGCATGAAACTATCCATCATCTCATTCCTTTGTTGCGTGAGGGATTCCTCAATAAATGGTTTGAAAGGATATCCTGTCCCATCATATTTATTTTCTCCTTCCATGAGAGGTCGCTTGGGCGTGTGAGATCTTTTGTTCTCAAGAGAAACAAACTCGAGACCCAACTCTTTGTACTCCGACCTTGTTGGGGACATGCATTAAGACAACAAGGAGCAGACCGCTCTGATACCAGTGATCCGGATTTTATGAGAAGAACAAAATGAATACAGATTATTAACAGGTGCTTAACACAAAATAACAGAGATACAATAAAATCAATTTTCTATTCAATAAGGAAATAAGCTGAAACTATAAAATGCAGAGGAAACAAGCTTGTTGGAATGGTGGCGGCTTATCTCTGAGAAGATATGTGACGGTTGCACTCATTCGCAAGAAGATGATTACAATGAGGCTCTAAAGGAATTTTTACAATAAACAAGAATGCCAAAATCCCTAGACATCCAAAAACCTAACCCTAGGAGATGAAGTGCCAAAAGTCATGTGGGCCCATCTAGGTAAGTTAGTACATCAACATCCTGGGGTCATAACTTTTGAATACGATCTTTTTTTTAGGCATATGATAGCCCGTTGTAAATGTAGCATCAATAAGATTCATTTTTGGGGCTCGATCATTCATTTGTCTATAATTGAGAAGCTTGGTCCTGAAAATCCTTCATTTAGGCCCTCAAAATGGCCCCAAAAGTTAAAACTACTAAAAATAGTAAATTGTCAAAATTGTTAGAAAATTGTTTTGAGCTAGTTGGAAAAGGTGGGTGGCCACCGATATCCACCTGGATCAAGAATGCATATTTTTCTTGTGCATTCCTGACTCTTTCCATGACATGCATTTCACAGGTGCTTACCATTGCCAAATGAATCATTTTTATACTTCTGCTAAGGGCATCGACCACCCTATTTTCCTTTCCTTTGATGTGTTTGATTTCTAAATCAAACTCACTAAGGAGATCCATCCACCTAGCTATCATGGCATTGATTTTTGGTTGATTAAACAGGTGCCTCAACCCATAATGGTCTATCATAAGCACAAATCTCCTTCCGAGGAGGTAATGCCTCCACATTTTTAAAGCATGTACTATGGAAGCCAACTCTAGGTCATGGGTCACATAATTGATCTCATGCTCATTTAATTTCTGGGACGCGTAGCAAATTACACGTCCCTCTTACATAAGGACTCCTCCGAGTCCTTCCTTGCAGGCATATGTACACACAAGGAAATCATTATCTAGGTCTACAATATTCAGCATGGGTGCATGAGTCAGGAGGTATTTCAGTTCCTGAAATCTTTCTTCACATTTTGATGTCCAAATGAATTTAATCCCATTTTTCTAAAGGGCAGTGATTGGATAGCCAATCTTGGCAATCCCTTTTATGAACCTTCTATAGTATCCTGCTAAGCCCATGAAGGACATGATATCAGATACATCCTTTGGGGTAGGCCATTCTATGATAGATCTGATCTTGTTAGGGTCTATTGCCACCCCTTCCTTAGAAATAACATGGCCTAAGTAATGGACTTGCTTCTGGAAAAAGTCGCGCTTGCTAAACTTAGCATAGAGATGATTCTCTCTTAGTAATTGAAGTACGAGTCTAAGATGTTCTTAGTGATCCTCTCTGTTCTTGGAGTAGATTAGGATATCATTAATGAAAACCAATACAAATTTGTCCAAAAATTTGTTGATTACATTATTCATCAAGCACATAAAAGTGGTTGGGGCATTGGTTAACCCAAATGGCACCACCACAAACTCATAGTGACCATACCTTGTCCTAAAGGTTGTTTTGTGGATGTCTTCATCCTTGCTCCGGACTTGATGGTATCCATACCTTAAGTCAATCTTCGAGAATATGGAAGCACCTCCCAATTGGTCAAACAAGTCATCGATTCTTGGTAAGGGGTACTTTCTCTCTATGGTTGTCTTATTGAGTTGTCTATAATCTATGCACAGTCGAAGTGTGCCATATTTATTTTTCACAAACAAGACGTGCGCTCCCCACGAAGATACACTGGGTTGGATGTAGCCTTTGTCCATCATCTCCTTTAGTTGTAGCTTGATCTCAACTAGCTCTAGCATACTCATCCTATATGGCGTTCTAGATGTTGGCACCGCTCTTGGTGTAAGTTCTATCGAGAAGTCAATATCCCTTCTCAGAGGTAGACCTGCTACCTCTTCTAGGAATACGTCTCTGTATTCTCTTAATATGGGGTGATCTATTAGGTTTGGTTTGTCTCCTCAACAGATTCCAACACTTGTATTGCATATAGAGGACACCCCTTTCTACAATACTTTTTCATTTGAAGAGTTGATGTTTGTCTTACTGAGACAGGCTTTTGAATCCCTTTGAGGGTTATCTTTCCCCCTTATTCATTTGCACATCCTAAAATTTTATGGTAAAAATCCACCTTTTATTTATAAGAATCCAACCAATCCATACCAATCAACAAGTCATAAGATCCCAGGGGAAGTATGTTAAGGGCCACTCAGGCGGTAAATCCACCCATGATGAATTGGTAGACTGGTATGACCTCTGCCACTTTCCTTTTGGTCCCAGTGGCTAGTCGTACCAACCATGACTTAACATGTCTAAATGGTTGTAGTTTACACTTATCATCAGTCTGAGGTTCCAAAGAACTCAAACTAGAACCAAGGTCAATTAAAATAGAAACTAGATGGTTGACGATCATACATTCCAACTCCATTACTGAAGCTTGGTGGTCGGCTTGATTATTTATACCTTCAAATCAAATCCAAAGGGGAGTAGGGTATGTATACCTTCGTAGACTTTACGAGTCAAATAGTTGGGCGGAGGTGGGTCCCTTGTCCCACAAACAAGGGGGTCTCATACACTAATTTGGTGTGCTGGCTTGGTCGTGACCTTAAAAATAGATTATTATTATTATTATTGTCCAAGGCTGCATAGATTCGTGGCATGATCCTAGCCACATCATTGACGGTGGTAGATTCTTGGATATTGTAGACTCTCTTACTTTTATGTTATTCGTGTGGATACCCCCTCAATCGATGATCTTCCCCACAACCCCAACATTTTAAGGCTTCCTTCTTTAGGTTATCGGCCTTTCCTGGGACTGTCTTAAAAGGTTTATTTCCACTTTGAGAGGGGAAATTTTGTTGATGCACACTTCTAGTAGGAAGGATCATTCTAGAATCCTTTCCATAGGTCTTAAATCTTGAGGATTTAAACCCCTTCTTCTTGAAACCCTAACTACTCCTCTTCTTCCAGTCCTCGTGAGGTATTGTCTTATTCCTGAACTGTTCATAAAAATACCTCGCCTTTTGGATGGTTTCTCAAACTATTTCCATGACAAGTCCTTCTCATGGAATCCTTTCACATTCCTAAGTTCTTCCCACCAAATGGAAGCCTTTCCATTCAGGTTGAAGATGGCTATTCGAGCCTTCAAGTTTTCAGAGTAGTCGTGGACTTTGAAGTACTTCTTTAAACGAAGCAGCCAAACTTCATCCTCTTCTCCCTTCTTAATATCTCCATCGAAAGAGGGTGGTTTGGATTTCCTGAACTCTTCAGGGTCATGATTGTTGGAATGCATCTGCTTCCTTTCTTCCCTTTGAGAATGTGAGATCGCTCTGCTACTAGAAGATCCTTAGGAGTTTCCATCTTTCTTTCCAAATGACTATGCCGATGAGTGTCCCTTGCCTCTAGGTTGGGTCTTCTTGGAGGTAATTCTCCTAGTGTGGTCATGATTTTGGATATTAGATGGAATTTGACTTCTCTTCTCATGTCATCAGTCCATATGACTAGTTGCGGGTTCATGTTGTAGTTGCCTCTGTATGCCGGATAAGCTCTGCAGCAAGACTGCATTAATTTCTGTTTGTTTTTCTTTCTCCTTTATCAATCTCTCGTTGTTATCCTTGCAGCTATGTAATTCATTCCTGAGGCTCCTTACAGTTTCAGCCAGATCCGGAGGGGTTTCCACCACCTTCCTTTCGTCAGATTCTTCCTCTCTATTGTGGGAGCCATCCCCCACTTCATGACACGTCACCATCCTTTAGTTTTGAATTTTTCCCGTGGTTTATTGACTGCTCAAGTGCTGACAAAAACACTTATTGTTAGATAATAGTTTATGAACAATACATGGCTCAAATTTCTTAAATGCACACACACAGTAGAAAGTTTCATTCTTTTCCTCAATAAAAATTTAACCAACCACTTTAAGAAGGAGGAAAGACAAGGCGTCACTCTTAAAATTACTCTAAATATTGTTTTTAAGAAACTCATCCATGAGCCTAAATAGGCCAAGTGTTGTAACCATGCTCTGATACCTATTTGTAACACACCCACGATGGGGCGAAAAATAAAATAAAAATTCATTCTCCTTACAGGAACAAATCCTCTCTCTCTCTACGATTACTAATCTAGAAATTCGGGGAACCAGGCTGACCTCCCAGTCAAGGATCTCCGGTTCAGGAGCCAAACAACTCTCTAATACCTTGATGGTCTCATTCCGTAATTAAACAGAGACCTTTTTCAATTCTTGGTGTAGATCTAATTGTACCCGCGACCTTCCCCTTTGCACTTGTGAAATATCTGAGTTTGGGCATTAGCCCCTTTTCTGATAAGCCCCTCCTTGAGGTGACCTTGGGCGATCACTTCACGTAACCATGCGATTGCAGGTGAAACCAAGGGTGGTTTGAAACCATACTATTTTTTTCCCCACAATCCATCCTGAGCCTCCATGTGTCCTTTCTCCAAAACCATGGTCAGGATTGCGGCCCGCCCTCAACTTTTTAAAGTTCAAGCACCTTATATACCCACAATGTGATGGTACCGTTGATCTCATGATCTTGACGGTGCTTCTAATCCAATGACTCAGATCTATCCTTTCTAATTCTACGGATCAGATCTAACCCTTCTAAATCAATGTCCATGATTTAATTCGTGGTTTGGGCTTCGGGAATTTCAACTCTCAAACCCTTTCCCCATTGTATTTTAATCCAGATTTGGTGATCCACTGATGTGTGTCTCCCTCTGATATGACGGTTGAAATCCCTTCGGATCTTTAGGCTTCAGACTCTTCAAGTCTCAACTTTCACCTTTCCGCGAAGTATGTGGATTCCTACCGCATGTCCACTTCAATCGTATGATTGATATTTACTTCATCTCTTTACCCAAAGTTCACAAAATTGTTCCATGTGTCTTCTGGATCAGATGGTCCAAATTCACTTCGGGTCTTTGGGGTTAGAGGTTCGGTGATCTCAATTCTCAACTAAAACCCCAGTGAGCTCGCGATCTATTAACATGTGTCCTCTTTGAATCAACAACCCTTGTCTCCTACGGGACTTCAGCCTTCAGATATCTCACATCTCAGTTTTCCTCCCTCTCCATTTCTCCCAAAACATTTTACCTGGAGTCCGCAATATGATGACATGTGTCCTTCCTCATATCGACGGTTCTTGTCTACTTCGGTTGTTCAGGACTTCGGGAGTTTGTCTCACTCCTCACCTGGAAAACTCCAAAGTGATGATCCCCAAAATCTCCAATCTATTGACACGTATCTCCTATCGGCCAATGGACAGGATGTACGTCGGTTCTTCACCCAGATTCCAAGGATTTACACCACCTACCCTCTGGATCCGACAGCTGACATTTACTTCGGACAATCTAACAGTTTTCTTTTACTTCTGGTCCTTTCCCGGAGTCCATATATTCGCACCACCTATCTTCTAGATCTAATGGATGAAATTTACTTTGTACAATCTAACGATTGTCGTTTACTTCGGGTCCATTCCTGGAGTCCACAGATTCATGCAACCTATCCTCTGAATCTGGCAGCTGACATTTACGTCGAACAATCTAATTGTTGTTGTTTACTTCAGGTCCTTGCCTAGAGTCCACAGATTCGCGGCACCTATCCTCTGGATTCGACGGTTGCGATCTGCTTCGGATATTTGGATTTAAGAAGTTTCAAATCTCAACTGAAACTCTCGAATCAACTATCCGACATTCACAATATGTCACCACGTGTCCCTTGGAATCTGATGTTCCATATTTCCTTCAGACTTCAGGTTTCGGGAATCTCAAATCTCAACTGAAACTCTCAAAGCGATCATCCAAAATTCAGAATCTGTTGCCATGTGTCCCTCGGGATTCGACGGTCCATATTTCCTTCGGACTTCGAAACTTTGGTGATTTCACTCCCCTGTGAATGCAAAGAGCTAAGGCTTATGCACCTTACTTAGATTATACGACTGTTGATCCTCGCGTTGTGATCCAACGACTACTGACGCTCTTCCTCCTGAGCTTTTGATTTCCTCTAACTTAGAAGGATTTTCTAAGTATTCAAAAGGCCTAGACCTTTGTTCCTCCTACGAGTCTGTTTCTTGGCCTCATTTGCACTTTATGAAAAGTGCTATCATTTCTGATTTTGATCTCCTTAGGGATTTCGATTTCTCGCGTACTCCTTACGTTTCATGGATCTCGTCAAACTCAGGTCGAAGGTCAATGATGATCGATAGTTCACAGTAATTGTGGGGCCCCAACCTACACACTCTTTATCATAGAGTTCAACGCCCACAATCTGGAAGGTACTTGCCCAACTTGGTCTAACTGGGGTCGTTAATCTTCCAGTTTGACGAGATCAACGACGTTGATGAATTGCGGGCCACGAACTAGCACGTACGCTACTTTCACCTTTGCGCTCCACAATGATACCCAACAGTCGATTCAATCGAGCAGTTGATGTTTGACTTGTTAATGCCAGTGGGTGTATGAATCGATCTGATGATCGAGATGGCCTTTCCTCCCATTAAATGATTCTCCTCCATCTCCGCTGCTCGATTCTTAAGTCATCGATGGTTTGGGTAACTTGGCTATCATGAAATTTGACACCTCATTGCTTCGAGTTCCAAAGGTCCCGAAACCTTCATGAGCTAACTCCTTTTTACGTAGGGTTCCTAGACCCGGGTCACATGGGCCTTCAGATAACTCCTAGGCTATAAACCATGCTCTTAATCAAGTTTTTGGTTGATGAATTAGGCGCAAGTTCAAAGTCTCCTAGACTACTGGTCTGAAGGGAACACCTTCCCAACTCGCAAAGCTTTAATCTCTGAATCACAGGAAGGTAACTTGTAAGGTTACCAAAACGGTAGCTATGCCAAGAGACTTTCTCTGACTCTTAGAACGGTGATGTAATTCCCTGGGGAAAGCGCCTTCGAGTGATTAAACTGGAGCATATGAAAAAATCAAGCAGGAGTATAGGTTCTCAAGAGAACAAATGCATACTCATAACTTAATCGTTTAATACAGAAAAGAACCATTTATAGACATATGAATACTCACATGCATCCATTAATTACAATTCAAAGCACAAGGCAAGAAAACACTTATCAGAACCATAAGGCATGATGCGACTACTGAAAGGGGTGCTTTTTTCCACCCAACCATAGGCTCAGTCACTCCCAATGGATTTATCACTGGCCACCCTGAGCTTAGACCATGATTCTTTGAGATTCAATCTCTTTCTTCCATCTCAACAAAAGTTAGGGACGAAGGTTACTCTCCTTCTCCCAATATAGAAATAGATGGGGACGAAGGTTACTCTCCTTCTCCCGGATCAGTCTCTATTTTTTGGGATCAGAACTCACTTCCCTTGTTCTCAGTCCTTCCTTGGACCTAAGAGCTTCGTCTCTCATCTCTGCACTCTTTTCATGTCTTGCCCCTTCCCACCACGCTTATGTTCTTTCCTTTCTCAGCAATATTGTGTGTGGCTTGAAATTCCCAGTATGTGGTTAGGTCTGGAAGCCTTACGGATGGGCGGTCATCCCCATCCCCTCATTAACTCTTGCGGAGGTCTTCCCACCTACTAGACCGACTATAATTCATTCCTGGGTTAGAGGGTTGTTCTGATCTAAGAAATTAATTCCAGCATGGTACTAGTTTGGTGGAGGTTAACACAACCATTCCTGGTCCCCTCCACCACCTTTTCATAGCATTCATGGTTTTCTCATAGCACTTCCCCTCTTTCAGCAGTCATGTAGCATGTAACCATTTTCTATTAAAATAACATAATTTTCATTCATCAACCTTTTGTACCAAGGCCCATTAAATCAAACATTCACACTTTTAGGTTTTCCATATTTCCTTGGCCAATATAGTTATATTTAAAAACTGGGGGAAACAGGGTGTTATAGATGCCTACCTAGGACTTGAAGGAATGGACGAAAGTAGTTAAGAAGAAAAAGAGCACTGCAACTCTACATTTGATGATAATAAAAAAAACTACATCAAAACGTATGCTAAAAAGTTTTTTTTTTAACTTTTTGTGTTCATAGTTTGTTCTCATTTAATCATATATTCAAGGATAATATGAAAAAAATTATTGGAAAAATTAAATTTGGAAGTTCGAAAAAAACTCATCTTTCTAAACAAGGGAGTATCTCTGACAATTGGAAACAATTGCAGTGTAGCTAGGGGAATAATATGGGTTACCTAGGGAAGTACCCAAGGGGAATAATACTAGATATGTATTATTATGTATGAAGGACACTTTTAATAAATAAGTCATAGTGTGAATGCAATAAATGTAAGAGGACTTACTAGAAGGTTCTGCCTACTAGAAGATTCCTCCTCTAGAATGTTATTAGGTGGTGGGTAGCATTATATAAAGAGGTGTAAACAATGTAATGGGCATGTTGTGAAGTATTATATTTTGGAGCGAAGCTCATTAGGAGGTTTCCCCCTTGAAGAGGCAAGTTATCAGGAGTGGATCCCTTCCTTAAAATGATATGTTGTATGTTGTTTCCCTACCCTAAGGGTTTTCATATTAATAAGTGGGATTTTCCATATTTATTTTTGTATATCGTGTATTTTTTTTTTTTTCATATATTTGGTACTTAACAAGTGGTATTAGAGATATTTCTTCGATGGAGAAAAAGAGGCAAATGTTTTCTATTTCGCAGATTTTTCAAAGAAGAAAAAGAAGGTTGTGACACTCATGTCAAATCTTGTAGATTTAAGTGACTAATTTGATGAATATAGTTGTATAAATGAGTTCCCCTCATAAAAAAAAACTACTTTCAAAAAACAATCGCCTGAATCGGAACTCAGGAGGGCAAGATTTCTTTGATTTAAAATCAACAATTTTTTAGGGTTTTTCTGAGGACAATTGCACGATTTTGGAGGTTTATATAGAAATTGGTCCATAATTATCCCAAAACATTGTAGATGTGATTTCATCTCGCAAAATAAACCAATTTCAAAAAACAATCGTCTGAATCGGAGCTCTGAAAATGAATATATTGTTGATTGAAAATCAACCATTCTTAGGGTTGTTTGTGATGATGGGGGAACTATAGAGATCATAAATTTTGATAGGGTGCTCATATTCATACCAGATCAATGCCTTTGGATATGATGTTTTAGATATTTCTTTTTTATATGATATGTGGTGTTTCCAATGGATATTCTCTCTCAAATCGTCATGTGCCTTAATGAAGTTGATGGGAGATGGAAGCCCTCAAGACAAAAATTCAAAATATTAAAGAGATCAAACTTGCAAGGTAGGAGTGATATAACATGGAGATCATCAACCATTACACCATAATAAATATAATCAAGAAACATATGCTTGATATTATTTTGGGGTTGATTTTGATGACTGGTATATAGATAGTTATCACTTATGGGATGACAACCACTTTCATCTTTTATTAGATGAATCTACTCCACCTTATGTGGAGCACATCCTAGAGAGTAGGAAAGAGTCTTCTATGCATACTTTTATTTATTTTTATTATTTTCCAATACTAGTGGATGATGTTTTGTCTAGTTCTACATATTTGGAACCATATAACCAGTGTTGATCTTTGGAGTATCATTTTGATCTAGGTGGATATTGGTGGCCACCCACCTATTTCAACTAGGTCCTCTTGTATGTTTTTGTTTAGCACGTTCTTCTATACTTCTTTGTAATTGTGGGTTCTACACTTCTGGGGTTGTCTAAAGCCCCACACATGCTCCAGGTGGATATTGGTGGCCTCTCGCCTAATCCAACTGGATTATTTTGTATTTTTTCATGTCAACTCATCTTGTTGTACTTCCAAGGCCGTTTTGGGGCCCTAAACATTGTTTCTTTGGCTAGACACAGACAAAATGTGGAAAGAGTTGGATTTTTGATGGTGTAATGTGTATTTCTCTGAAATACCTTTCTAACGGGCTACCACACGCCTAAAACAAAGGTCGTATGAAAAAGTTGTGACCCTAGGAAGTTGAGGTACCAACTTACACCAAATTACTCATAGGGGCCCACATTACTTTTGGCATTTCACCTTCTAGGGTTAGGTTTTTGGATGTATAGGGTTTTGGAATTCATGAGTAATATCAAAAAGGTCTCTGGAGCCTCATTGTAATCCATTCTACTCAGACAGATGCGCGCAGAAGCCACATCTCTTCTCAAAGATAGCTACCACCATTCAAGCAAGTGTTTCAGTTCTGTAGTTTTACAGTTTCATCCTATTTCATTATTCAATAGAAGATATTGTTCACTGGATATATGTGTTATTCTTCCTATCTCTGTGTTTATTGTATTCAGTATGTTAATCAATTCATTCTGCTCCTAAATCCGGATCAGTGGTATCAGAGCGGTCTTCTCTTCATTTATTTTTCTTCGTGCATGTCCCTAATAAGATCTGGGTAGAAGAAGTTGGGACTCGAACCAATCGAGCCATTACAATATCGGTTGTGTAGAGCCAGACAAAAACTCATGGGGGACGAAAATAAAGATGATGGAGTAGGAGATCCTATTAAAAATTTTCTCGAGGAAGCCCTTGCATGACGAAGGAATGAAATGATGGACAAATTCGCGTAGATCCTTTGACGAATGTCCACAGGAGAAGCATCTTCATCAAGAAGACATGAAACCCCCTTCAAGGTACAAGTAAATTTTGATATTTCATTATTTGAAGGAGTAATAGATGTGGATGTTGTAGATAAATGGTTGAATCTACTCGAAGGGTATTTTTCAGTCCACAATTTTTCGGATAGGGAAAAGATCACTTTTTCACTCCTCAAGGTCGTTCCCCATGTTAAAGACTGGTGGGATACTTACTCTGAGAAAAGGGTCGTGGATGAATCTGCAATGTTTGTGATGGCCCCTACATGGGATTCTTTTCAGGACGCCATTAGAGAAAAATACTACCCTGTTGGAAGCTACGAGGACCAGTACACCACATGGACCACCCTACATCAATAAAGGGACCATAAAGTACCATATTTCACCAATATTTTCCATACCCTACACACCAAATTGGGTATCAAATACTTTGAGCATCATCTGGTGCTCAAATACCGCAGTGGTTTGCATAGATACATTCAAACAAAAATGGAGTTTCTCAACATCACCTCATTGGGAACAACTTATAGATATGTTGTCAAGATCGAGCATAAATTTAAGAAGAAAAGGCGAGAGTTTGGATCTACAAACCCCTCACAACCAAAGCAGGGAATATGTAGCCCAAACCCACACAGCAAGGGACCAAGTCGAGATGGATGCCCTTAGGACAACCATTCCAAGCCGCAATAGAAGAAGGGAAACGAGAAGACAAAGAAGGACACGTGGAAATGGTGTGAGTACCATAAAATCCCTTGGCACAACACCAAAGAATGTTGCTCCAAGTAGTCCCTCATTGTTGAACTGAAGGCTTCCGAGTCATAGGTCGATTCTGATTCTGAATCAAATCTTGAAGGAGGGAAGAGGATTATCGATGTTGAACCCAATGCCACTGTCTCTACCACCAAAGTCCAGACAAGATCACTAGAAAAACCAGAGGAAGGGGAATGCCTCTTTCACTCGTAGATGTGGGTAAAGGGGGATCCGCTTCATTTCATTATCAATAGCGGTAGTCAGAAGAACCTGATTTCAGCAGAGGTCATCAAGTAGTTGGACCTGCCAACGACATTGCACACACAACCCTATACCATCGGTTGGCTTCACCAAGGAAGAGATATCTGTGTCTGCCAATAGTGTCATATGGCCTATGACATCAAGCCTTTAAAAGATGAGGTACCGTGTGATATTTCTCCCTTTGAAGTTTGTGTTGTTCTTTTAGGACAACTGTATTTGTGGAAGCGTCATGTCGCGTATGAGTCTATACCCCACAGTGTTATTATTACTTTGGGTAGACAATTGTACATGATACCATAGGTAGCGCTGCCTACTGTTGTTTCTTTAATCATTTCTAAGTAATGCAGTAAGGTCATCTCATAGACCGAGAAGTTTGTCTTCTTTATGATTCATGCTCACAGTAAGCAGAAGGTCACTGCCAGATCCATGGCCTCTAAACAGATCCTCTCTTTGCAGCAGAAGCAAGTGGACGATATCGTGGAAGAATAAAGAGACATCTTCTCCTCACCTACAGGGGTACCAACACACTTCCAAGCCAAGAATCCAATTTGTATGACCATCGACGCACCTCTACCTAATGGACCAATCTATCGTCGCTCATTGATGGAAAATGATGAAATCGGGCGACAGATCCAAGAGCTGCTTCAAAAGGAGCACATCAGACCCAACTCCTCCCCTTGTGGAAACTCGATTGTAATGGTGCAGAAGAAGAATGGAACGTGGCGACTCTACATTGATTACAGAGCCTTAAACAAAATCAAAGTCAGGAACTGGTACCCCATTCCCAGGATTGATGACCTTCTTGACCAACTCGAGGGGGAAAATTTCTTCAGCAGGATTGACCTAAAGTCTGGCTACCACCAGGTTCCCATCGAACCAACTGATGTATGGAAGACAACCTTCAAATCTAAAGAAGGTCTCCTTGAATGGCTAGTCATTCCCTTTGGCTTAAAAAATGAACCAGCCACTTTCATGAGGTTGATGGATGATGTATTGAGACCCTTCACCAACTCCTTTGTGGTGGTATATTTGGATGACATCCTCATCTTTAGTAGGATGTGGGAGGAGTATATGCGACATATTCAACAGGTTTTGAGCACTATGCGACAACACAAGCTATATGTCAACTTGGAAAAATTCTCTTTTGGCATGAACAAGGTCCAATACTTGGGCTACATTGTTGATGAACATGGGGTACATGTTGATCTAGCTAAGATCCAGGTCATCCGTGACTGTCTAGCCTCGACCACACTGATCGAGCTTTGCATCTTCTTGGGACTAGCCAACTTCTACCGACGGTTCGTGTTGGGATTCTCCCATATTGCATGAGACCTCAGCTAGGTGACCAAGGGCGGTGGTAGGGAAAATTTCGTGTGGGGGAAGGAGCAGTAACGAGTATTTGCTGATATAAAGCATCGTTTGTGCTCATCTCCAGGAAAAAACCATTCGAGATTGAGACAAATGCATCTGACTATTCTATGGGCACAGTTCTCACTCAACACGAGCATCCGGTGGCTTACCATAGTGAGACACTCTCCGAAACTGTCCGAAAATATCCCACCTATGACAAGGAAATGTATTCCATCACAAGCATGTCATCAATGGAAACATTACATTCTGGTAAAAGAGATGATCATACACATTGATCACAAGCCTCAGCAGTTTATACAGACACAGGGGAAATTGTAGAACGATCACCATCATAAGTGGTCCACCTACCTGCAACAATTCCATATCAACATCAAGTATAGGACAGGTATCTCCAATCATGTCGTTGACTGCCTCAGTCGGCCTCTTGTGGTTGCAGTCACCACTGTGCTCCATATCTATGGACATGAAGCATCTGAGTGGCCCCAACTTTATTAACAATAATTGGACTTCACTACCACCTATCATCTCTTGGGTACATGCGCAATTTTCACTGATTTTCACATTCAGGATAGACTCTTATGCTACCTGGGACATCTCTATGTTCCTACAAGAAAGCATGCAAAGCTGATTTGGGAAGCCCACTACAGTCAAGTGGCAGGACATTTTGGCGTGGATAAAACTGTGGTCATTCTTCAGAAAAAAAATTATTGGCCAAAACTTCGACATGATGTCAAAAAATATATCAGATCTTGCACTTCCTGTTCCATTGCCAAGCTAACCATCAAGAATCAAGGCTTATACACCCCTCTTCCTATTCTCAAGAAGCCTTGAGAATCCATCTCAATGGATTACATGTCTGGCTTGTCGTCCACCAAGCAAGGAAATGATTGTGTATTTGTGGTCGTTGATCAGTTTTCGAAGATGGCCATCCTCACAACCTGCAAGAAGAATATCACAGCGATAGATATTTCCAAGATCTTCTTCGAATGAGAGTGGATCCACTTTGGGATACCACAGACCATCATCTCCAACCAGGACAGTAGGTTCCTCAACAAATTTTGGTCAAGTCTATGGTCTCTATTGGACACCAAGCTGACAAAATCCACTACTTTCCACCCCCAAACTGACGATCAAACAAAGGTCGTCAATCAGATAATTGTGCACATCATGTGCATGTACAATTCTAGGCATCCATGTACATGGGACGAGAGTCTCCCCTATGTTCAACACAGTGACAACATGGCTCTCCATATCTCCATTGACCATAGCCAATTTCAGGTGGGTCTGGGATTCCAACCCTTGGGACCCATTCATGTTGCACTTCCTCTTTCCACCGCATAGACTCTTCCCATGATCAGTCTGCGAGAGACAAAACCACCAAATTCATTGAGCAGATTCAACACATCTTCCAATAGGTCCAGGAGATTTTACAGAAATCTAATGCTAAGTACAAGCAGTGCCATGATCAACACAGGGTACCACACCAGTTTCAGGTTCGTGACAAAGTTTGGTTACATTTGCAGAAGGAGGGTATCACGGGGCCCCATCGGAAGCTTCGCCCACTTCTCTATCTCCACCACCACATTTTATCTTGGAAGGAGTTTATCTTCTTTCTCCACCGCCACATTTTGATATAATTCTGTCATAATTTTGACAGACAAATTCAAACTCCATTTGAATAATGGAATGCTACATGATATCACTTAACCGATTCAACCCCCATATGAATAATAGAACGTTTATCTTCTTCTCCACCGCCACATTTTGATATAACTCTGTCATAATTTTGACAGACAAATTCAAACTCCATTTGAATAATAGAATGCTACATGATATCACTTAACCATACTGATTGCACCCTATAATTCTCAAGAATTTATGCAACAAATTCAACCTCCTTTTGAAATGATATAACTCTGTCATAATTTTGACAGACAAATTCAAACTCCATTTGAATAATAGAATGCTACATGATATCACTTAACCATACTGCTTGCACCCTATAATGCTCAAGAATTTATGTGACAAATTCAACCCCCATTTGAATAATAGAACGTTTTATCTTCTTCTCCATTTTGATATAACTCTGTCATAATTTTGACAGACAAATTCAAACTTCATTTGAATAATAGAATGCTATGTGATATAAATTTGTTTGTTGTTGGATCGTGAAATGTTTGAGTAGCCAATTTGCACGATATTGTACTAAAT
>SNQJ01S0118788.1:0-14095 GCA_010110895.2 Picea sitchensis
ATCAACATGAAGTTGGTAAATTCATCATCTCAATGTTTGAGTTGTGTCAAATTTTGGGAAGATAGTAAAATCAGAGTGAAATCCCCAAATTTCTAAGCAAATTCATGTTGGAATTGCACTCAAAATTCTTTTTATGGAGGGGTTATTTTGAATTCCAAGAGAATAAATTGGCTTAGATAGGTGCTCGATCATTTTCAAAATGGTCGCAATGGTCGCGAGATGGAAACATGGAAAATCAGCTAAGCGAAGAAAGGAATTATGTATGCATTGAACAATAGTGCTATGTGGTGCACACTGAGTATTGGTGCATGGTATAAAATTTGTGTGCACTGAATATTTGTGCACGGTATAAAATTTGTGTCCACTAAATATTGGAGCGCGGTATAAAATTTGTGCACACTAAATATCGGTGTGCGGTATAAAATGTTTGTCCACTAAATATTGGTGCACATTATAAAATGTGTGTGCATTGAATATTGGTGTGTGGTATAAATTTGTGTGCACTAAATATTGATGCACAATATAAAATTTGTGTGCACTGAATATTGGTGTGCGATGCGTGCGCTAAATATTGGCACTGCACATGTAGAACTTTTGTGTGTTGAATATTGGTGCATAATAATGAACTAGTTCACGTGCAGACTTCAAAAAGGAAGAAGATAAGGAAGAAAAGGAAGGAAAGTGGCGAACCACAGGTGCATGTCGATTTGGAAAACTATTGCATCAATAAACCAATGTTTTTCCATGAAAAGTTTCTAGTTTTTGAAGGTCATCAGCTTGTGGAGAAATTTTGTGGGCCTAAACAATGTATTTAGGAAGTCAAAAGCCACAATAAAATCATGTACCAAGTTACACCATATCTCTATATCCCAAATAAAAGAGCTTGAGGAGATATTTCCAATGAGCTATTATGAGCACAAAATAGAGCTCATATGAGAAAGTTACAACTAAAACAGTTAAGGGTATATTTTGGGCACTAATTTACTTCCAAAGGGCATAATATCTTGCTTCGAAGCTAGTTTGTGGTCCAAGAGTAGTCTATGTAAATCTTATAGACTATAGAATAAAACCATGGAGCTATATTTGAAATTTGGGTGCATAAAAGTACGTAAGAATAAAAATGAGACACCTGTAGAATACATGGATAAAATGGGAAAATAGTCTAAACTTCCCAAGACCATAACTTTCATCTCAAATCTAGGATTTGAGCAAACAAATAGTTGTTGGAAAGGTCTTGAGGAGGCGAATCCATACATCAACCTAGAAAATTGATCTGAGCAGTATAAGTTATATTCAACACAAAAGAAGATGATTGGTGGCATTAAAGAGAAGAAAAAAATTATGCATTCTTTTCCATAATTGTGTATGCATATATTTTTGTCTAACAAGACTTTATTTGCATGCACATTTTGTTGTAGATATTAAAGGTTCGAGAAGGAATTTTGGTTTCTATATGAGAAATGTAGTCATGGAGGATTACCAAGGGTCCTACAACCATGAGGAAGAGGGCATAAGTTTACATGTCAACATGGGAAATGCTGAGACAAAGTATAATGGAAGAAGAGGAAGGAAGGATCATGTAACTATGATAAGCCTACATAGAGAACTAAAGAGCTATAGGGATGATAATGAAAGGATTATGAAGGCTTAGGAAGAGATACTTTAGAGTCTGAACATGTTGCATAGACAATAAAATAAATACTCTGGAACAAAGAAAACATCTAGTTCTAAACAAGTGATGACATCCAGATCCCATAGAAAGAGGGATGAACATGGGAATGAAAGGAAATCGAGTATGAGTATATGCCATCATTCCTTGGGGAAATCCACTAGGATATATCATGTATGTTTGGGGCCAACGAGAGTCCCAAATGTGTATCATGTTAGGAGGTATAGGAGAAGGCCTAAGGAAGACATTTTTCAAGCTGAACTCAGGAAAATCAAGCCATTAACGTTCAATGGTGGGCACGGGAAGGGAGAAGAGGTTGAGGCATGTTTGTTGGAAATGAAGAAATATTTCTAGATGCACGATTATCCCTCAAGGGAAGAAACAAAAATTGCAACCTACCACTTGGAAGGAAAGGCAACCATGTGGTGGGATAATATCAAGCAAGACAAACACCTTGATGAGAGGAAGGTCTCATGGAGGAAGTTCAAAGGAATTTACCAAGAGAAATATTTGTCTGAGCATTACTATGAAATAAATATGAAAGAGTTATTTGAACTCAAATTTGGAAGCATGACAACGGATGAATATGAGAATTGGTTATTTGAGTTGTTTAAGTATGCGGGCTTCATAAAGAATGAAAAGGTCAAAATCAAAAGGTTTTTGAGTGGGTTACCTTCCTTCTACAATGAAAAGATATAATATGATAACCCTAAGACTTTCGAGGAGATCATAAAAAGAGAAAAGCATCTTTATGAGTAGAGCATATGGAGGCCAGTATTCCAAAAGGATTGGAATGACAAGATGAAAGGAAACAATGATCAAAGGAAGAAATGTTTCAAGCCACCTTTTTCAATAACAACTTCCAAGAAGATAAGCAAGGATGATCAACCCAAAATGAGCACAAAGACAGTAGATTAATTTAGGAAAAGACCAATGCATCAACCTATACAATGTTGGGGATGTGATGGAAATCACTTATATAGAGACTTCCCTCACAAAGGTGAAAGAATGAGGACTTTCCACATCATTCATGAGGGTGAAACAATTGTAGATATGGGAGAAAGCATTCCAAGGATTTATGCATCCTTGGAAAACAAACAAGAAAAGTATCAATCCCCCATGATTGAAGTGGAAGGTAAGATTGATAACCAACCCATAGAAATTTTAATTGATTTTGGAGATAGACATAGTTACATAAACTATAATATTGTTGAAATAATTCACTTGCAAAGGAGTAAGCATAAGACATCTTGGTTAATTCTGTTAGCCACATGGGCTAACATAAATATCATTAATCTAGTTGAATATTTCCCAATAGACATGAATGGACTTAGCACAAAGGTAGGTGTGAAAATAATACCATTGGGTTCATATGAATTTCTATTTGGCATGGATTGGTTGGAAAATCACCATGTTGTCCTAGATTGTTACAACAAGACAATAACTTGTATTGATGAGGGAGGTAAACAAGGAAAGATTCAAGGCATTGTGAGAGTTGTAGTTAGAGAAATTTCAGCCATGCTACTGAAAAAGAGTTTCAGAAATGGATCTCAAATTTTTGCAGCCCATATGGAAGAGAAAGCCAAATACAAAGTGGAAAGTATTGAACACCATCTAGTCTTGAATGATTTTGAAGATGTTTTTGGGGAAATCCTAGGATTTCCACCAAATGGGCACATCAGAATTGAAATATTTGTAGATGCATCTGGAAGAGTTGTTAAAGAAGGGGTATATATGCCCAAGTGTGTCACCTTGGGGAGCCCCAGTTATTTTTGTGAAGAATAAAGGTGGAACCTTAAGGATGTGTATTTATTTCAGACAATTGAATAAGGTCACCATAAAGAACAAATATCATTTTCCAAGGATTGAAAATCTATTTAATCAATTGAAAGGTGCAAGATTTTTTTCCAATATTGACTTGAGATTAGGTTATCATCAAGTGAGGATAAACGAAGATAATATCAACAAGACAATGTTCATAACAAGATATGAGAATTATGAATTTACGGTAGTGCCTTTTGGACAAAAATATATGCATACACAATTATGGAAAAAAATACATGGACAAGTTCAGGGAATGGAGTGTTTAGGGAATACCTAGACAAGTTTGTGATTGTGTTCCTAGATGATATAATATTCTATTCAATGACACAAGAAGAGAATGAAAAACATTTAAGAATGGTGCTGCAAGTTTTGAGAGAACACAAGTTGTATGCCAAACTAAGTAAGTGCATCTTTTATCAAAAGAAGATTCATTATTTGCGGCATATTATATCAGCATATGGGATAGCAGTTGATTTTGAGAATATAGAGGCCATTAGAGAGTGTTCAACTCCAAGAAATGTGACATAGGTCAAATCATTTATGGGTCTTGTTATTTATTACCAAACATTCACAAAATGGTTTTCAAAGATTGCAAGCCCAATAACTTCTTTGAAAAATAAGGGATTGAAATTTGAATGGACTCCCAAATGTGAATAAAGTTTTTAGTAGTTGAAATACATTTTGACAAGTGCACCAATATTGAAGATTGCAGATCCAGATGAAGATTTTTTAGTTTGCATTGATGCATGCAAGGAAGGGCTCAGCGGAGTCCTCACTCAAAAAGAGCATGTGGTATGATATGAGTCTCAAAAATTAAAGGAGCACAAGAGGAATTATTCTACACATGACTTGGAATTAGCATCCATTGTACATGCATTCAAAATGTGGAGACAATACCTTATGAGGAGAATAATTGATTTAAGGATGGACCACTGTGGTTTGAAGCATTTGTTTGGACAACCAACATTAAATGCTAGGCAAACTAGATGGCTGAAATTTCCGAGTCAATATGACTTTGAAGTTAAGCATATAAAAGGAAAGGAAAATCAGGTGGTTGATGAACTCAAAAAAGAGATCATGAAATGTATATTTAAACCATAAACATGTTCAACAAAGATTTAAAAGACAATGTTTCAGAGGCTAGAAATTCAGATCAACAATATTTAAAAATAAAAGAAACATTACATCAAGGCATTTTACAGTAGAAAATTAGTTATTATGAGCTGAAAGAGAATGGAATGATCATGTATAGAGGAAAAATATATGTGCCAAATACTAGTGAGATGAAAAATGAAATGCTGAGGGAAATGTAGAATGTGCCATATGCTAGGTACCCTGGATATCAGAAAACAATTGCAGTTGTAAAAAGTCAATACTTTTGGCCAGGAATGAAGAAATAAGTGGCTAATTATATTTCTAGGTATCTAGAATGCTAAAAGGTGAAAACATAGCATAGAAATCCAACAAGGACACTACAACCATTTCCCATTCTTGAGTGGAAATGGGAAGTGGTTACAGTTGATTTTATTACAAATCTTCCCAGAATAGTGAAGCAACATGATTCCATCACGATGGTGGTGGATAAATTAACAAAGGGTGCACATTTTATTCTTGTGAAGACTACACACAAGGAAGAAAACATTGCATATATTTACATGAAGGAAGTTTCCAGGCTACATGGGGTGCATGAGGAAATTGTTTCAAACATAGATCCAAGATTCACGTCTAATTTTTTGAAAGGTTTGTTCAAAGGCTCTGGGACAAATTTAAATATCAGTACAATGTATCACCCAGAGTTAGATGGGAAAATAGAGAGGACTAACTGAATAATTGAAGACATGCTCGGAATGTATGTGATGGACTAGCCATCAAAGTGGGAAGACTACACCCACTTAGTAGATTTTGATTACAATAATGGGTATCAAAACTAATTAAAAATGAGCCCAATTGAAGCATTGTATGGGAGGAAGTGTAACACACCAGTGAGTTGGGATAATATAGCAGACAAAGATATCAATGGGCCAGATTTGTTAAAGGAAATGGAAGAGTATATGACAAGGATCAGGAAGAATTTAAAGGTTTCCCAGGATAGGAAGAAATGTTATGTAGAAAAAAAAATGAGTTTTTAGAGATTTTAAAGTGGGTGAACATGTTTTTCTAAAAGTGAAAGAGAAAATAACTTTGCTAAGATTGGGTTGTTTCCTAAAGTTGGTAGCAAGATATTGTGGGCCTATGTCCATGAGAGTGAATAATGTCTTTCATGTATCATTATTAAAGAAATATGTGCCTAACCCTAACCACATAATTGATTGGATTGTGAGCTAGGTGGAATGAAGGGGATTTCCGAGTGGAACTAGTACACATACTAGACTAGAAATTCAAGGTACTCATGAAAAACTCCATAGGGATATTAAAGGTTCAATGGACCTACTACGGTCCTAAATATGCAACATGGGAGCATGAAGAAACTATGCGGGAGGAATACCCAGAGAGGTTTTCCAATTTTGAAGAAAATAGAAGAGAAAAATGGAAGACTCCATTTTGGGTAGCTAGAGTTCCAGAACCATATCTCATAATTCTTGGTCACCTACACTAATAGCCTTGATAAAATAATGGTGTAGAATGATGTACTGAAGGCAGTGAAGGGGGCGGATTCCTTGGGTCGATAGGTTGAGAAGAAAGAGAGATTTTGGTTGGGACTGTTGTTGAAGTAAACAGATTTTAGAACTTTATATTTTTGAATATTATGATATAATCTGTATATATATATTTTCATGGTGTTGTGCACTGAGGATGGTGCACAATTGGGATAATTGTAGGAGAATACCGGTGGGTTGTGGGATATCTGAGTTGTGAGGGGACAATTGGAGACACCCTTTTCTTGTGGATTCTTGGCCCCAACTTGAGGGTGGCTTGCTATTGATATTTAGAACAACAATTCTATGGTTGGATGGAATGTTCATCCCAAGTATCTAGTTGCACAAGTGTTTTGAAAAGATAAGTGTTTATCTATTTTTCTGAGTTAATTTATGAGTTTAATTGTTGTGTGCTTTAATCTATGCATGACAATGAATTATATATTGTTGTGGTGAATTTATTAGTTGCATTTATGTTTTTAACTAGTATGGACAATTGCATGAGCTCGATTTTCTTGTTGTTCATAATTATGTGTTTAAATGTATCTGTTAGTCAATTTTTAGTAGTAATGGTAACGAGATTTGTGCAAAATGCTTGAATTGTCACGCACACTGGGAAATAGTTGTCGTGTATAGTACAAATCATGTTAAGTGTGTGGTTTCTCTCAGTGAGGACATGGCATTCATGTTATTTAGCATGATATAACTGCATTTAAATAATTGTATATGCAATGTTTAAATCTATGTATAATTCATAGTTGGTAAGCTACAAGAATTTAGTTAGAAAAAAACAATTTGAATTTATCTGTATTTTCCTCATGTAATTTTCCTCGATTAAGTTGGGGGACATTATATTCATGAGGATGATGGATGATATCTTATGTCCATTCAAAAAATATTTTATGGTGGTCTATTTGGATGACATCCTCATCTTCATCTAGACCTGGGTAGATCACTTGCAACACATTTAGTAGGTCCTAAACTTACTACAACAACAAAATTTATATGCCAACCTGGAGAAATGTTCATTTGGAATGCATAGAATCCAATATTTAGGATACATCGTGGATGAACATGGGGTGCATGTGGACCCAACCAAGATTCAACTTATTCATGATTGGCCAGCTTCGATGACTCTAGCAGAGCTCCGAAACTTATTGGGCCTAACCAACTTCTACCATAGTTTCATGTCGAGGTTCTCTAATATAGTTTGGCCCTTAATTCAAGTGGGGATATAAATCCAAGTTTTCCTAGTCTGAATCATAGTAGAAATCATTCCAAGATATGAAACACTGCCTAGGTTCTACACTAGTCCTCACATTTCTATATCTATAACAATTGTTAAATATTGAGACATATTCTTATGACTATTATATCGATGTCGTCCTCATTCGGTAGGGACATATAGTTTCCCATCATAGTGAAACATTGTATGATTCCATTCACATGTATCCATCCTATGAAAAAGAGATGCACTCCATTGTGTTGGCATGCCAACAATGGAAGAATTACATTTTGGGAAAGGAAACGATCATCCACATTGATCACAAACCTCTTCAATTCACACCGACACAAGGAAAGATACATAAATACCACCATCATAAATGGTCGATGTACTTTCAACAAGTCCACTTGAATATTAAGTACACAAAGGGAATCACCAAACATGTTGTCGAATACCTCAGTCAGCCCTAATTGTGGCCCTCACCACAATTCCTAACTCCCATGGGAAAAAAATCTATTGGTGGCCACAATTATACAACAATGACTCTAACTTCGAAACTACTTAATAGACCTTGAGTGCTAGGAAACAAGTTCCATAATTCCACCTCCAAGATGTGCTCTTGTGTTATCTCGACCATATTTTTGTTCCTTCAAGCAAGTGTGCAAAGCTAATTTGGGAGGCAAATTATGGTCGATAGAAGGAAACTTCGGGGTGGAGAAGACAATAGAAATACTTAATAAGCATTTCTACAAGCCAAAACTTCGACATGAGATTGACTAGTACATTAGGTTGTGCACTACATGTGCCATCGATGAGCCTTCTATTAAGAAGAAAGGGTTGTACACTCCTCTCTCTACACCATACAATCATGAGGAGTCTGTCTCCATGGATTACTTGTCAAGTTTTCCCTACACCAAACATGGTCATGATTGTGTTTTTGTGGTCGTTGATCGGTCAATAAGATGGTCATTTTAACACCCTATAAAAAATGCATCATAACTGATGCCAATACTAAACTCTTCTTTTCATATGTTTGGGTTTATTTTGGGTTATCACGAACCATAATTTCATATAGGGACAAAAAGTTCATTAGCACCTTTTGGTCCAGCCTATGGTCTCTTATGGATTCCAAGTTGACCAAGTCGAATACCTTTCATCCACAAACATATCAACAAATAGAGGTGGTCAACAGGATTATTGTGCATATCATGCACATGTACAACTCCAAGAATCTATGTGCATGGTATGAGAACCTTCCATATGTTCAACATAGTTATAACATATCCCTCCATGACCCTTTTCAAGTGTGCTTGGGGTTCCATCCATTGGTCTCCATTGATGTAGCTATTCTTGTTCCATATTCCTTGAAAGAGTCCTCCCATGCTAATATCAAGGTAGAAAAAGAAGACGAAATTGTTTAACTAATCCAACAATAGGTTCATGATATCTTGGAGAAGGCCAATGCCAAGTATAAGCAGTGTCATGACCAACACTGAGTTCCTCACAAGGTTTAGTTTGGTGACAAGGTGTGGTTTCATTTGAAAAACGAGCACCTCATAGGCCCACACAGGAAGCTCAAACCACTTTGATATGGGCCTTACACCATCACAAAGGATGTGGATGATAATGATTTCAAATTTAGTATTTCTCCTTTCCTTGGATTTCACCTAGTATTTAATGTGGAGTTGCTTCGACCATATTTCCCACCTCTATTGGACACCTCAAAGGTGGTTGAGAAATTCCCTAGTATAGAACTCAATCCTAACTACATTGCACAAGCTCTAGTGGATTTTATCATGGAAACCAGGATGAAAGGCACCTTCCATCATAACATACAACCCTATCGGGTTGTCAAAGTAGGACAACTACTTCAACAAGGAAAGTGGCTCACCAAGGTTCAAATTAAACAAACGTTTCCCCACCTATTGAGGGAGATTGACACAATGGGGACCATTTATTCCTATGGGGGGAGGAATGATCCAAGTGTATATAATATTCCACCCACCACTTCGATTGACTCATCATGATTCTCCATATTGGTCGTTTTTTTATGATTTTCAGGTCCTAAATGTCTGGGGCCATTTTGAGGCCCTAAACAATTTTTTTGGCCATTTGAGGGCCTATAGTTTCCATGGCATGCCCAATATTTGCTAATAATTGTAATTATCAATTAGATATTTCTAAAAAGATACTAAACACCCCAAATAGAGATTGTATTCAAAAGATACACGCCCAAGAAGTTCACCCATAAACTAACCACCTCAGGGTCCACAAACCTTTAGGGTTAGGGTTTTGTATTGTTATCCCTTGACCAAGTTTTGTGGAAATGTTAGTCATGTTCGACCAATTTTGGGACTTTGACAGACTGGTCGAAGACGGAGCGCCAGGCGAAGCGAAGATCGTGGGATATCTCCCCCCTTTGCGGGATTTTTGGGTTTAGGGTTTATGTAACGGGTATGGGATGTCATCCCGTGGGTCTTACCCATGATTAGGCCCCTTTTGTAATGTATAAATAAGTAGCTATGTGCTGTGAGAAGTAGTGACTAGATCTAATAGGTATGTGGTGCTATGTGTTGTATTGTGATAAGTGCGGGTGATGTAAGTGGTTGGATCTATGTGATTGAGTTAGCTCTGTGCATTTTGTGTATTGAGAACTTGCAGGATTAAGTGCAGTGATTATAAGAAAGGCTATGTGTTGTACCAAGCTCGGGGAAGGAGGATCTGGCGAGGTGTGCACAGATTTCATGTCCTATGCAGAGTTGGTTTCGATGCTCTGTGAATGTAAGGAGATCGACAGAAAATAATAAATAAGATGAAGAGTTGGTGGACGTAGCCCCATGCTAGGGGTGAACCACGTATATCCTGTGTTATGGTTTCTTTGTGTGATTGATGTGATTTATTATTAGTGCTGTCATCTTTATGTATGTTAGATGCATATGATATAATATCTTAGTGCTTAGTAATGTGAATGAATAATAGATATTCTCTATTTCTATGTGCTAAGTTCTTGGATGTGTTAGATATTGTTGAATACTACGTTGTTATGTAATTATGGTTTTACCTACGATGTGAATAAGGGTTAAATGATAATGAATGTTAACTGCTAAGTGCTATGTTAAGTACTGTGATCATAGATATGTGTCCCAACTAGGTTGTAGATGCTTGAGTCCTGCAGCCCCTCCTACCTCTACCTCGGGTGAGACTTCATCTGCTTCACAGGTGTTGCTGAAAGGGTCGGTAGTTAGGGTTTTGTTGGTGCTTTTTTGAAGCGTTTGAACCCTGGTTCTGCCGCTATGCCAACAAATGGTTTTTTTGCCGGGACTTGAAACTGTGATTGTTGGGAACTGAGGAAAAGAGAAAGCTCTGTACATAGATATGTTTCTATAGTGCGTAATACTCTACTTGACTTTTGAAGCTCTGTGCTAATAAAAGAAGTCCAATCTAAAGAAAAGAGGTAAGATCTTAAAGATTTGTGCTCTGATAAAGGTAAGATAAGTAGAAATGTTTTCTTAGAAAGAATGAATCTAGGTATGTTTGATAGATTTGGTCCTAGTCTGAAAACTAGGGCACAACTCGAAGAAAGAATATATGATATGAATAGATATGATAGAAATAGTGAACGATATGTTATTCCTATGCATAGAAAGAATTGTTGGACTAACAAGTGGATGTAGGATCCTAGAAATATTTTTTTGCAGTTCCATCACTGTGATCCCAGTGCACAGTACATGAAAGGTTGGGGATCGTTTAAGATAAAAAGAGGACTGACTCTTTGTTATAGTTGTAGAAGACCCGAACATCTTGCTAAGGAATCCCCTGGTAGAATTCCTATTTTCCTTTGATGTAAAGATATTGGACATGAAGTTTTGGATTACCATAGAATGATTGCTAAAGTTGAAAGGATGAATATGAGATAAGAACACCCTGAGGAACGCCAAGAGAATAAGAATATGCTAAAAAACCAGAAAGAGTCAGAGGCTATATTATTACAGATGAAAGAAACACTGAATGATCACAGAGATACCAGTTTATCAGAGATATTAAAAGAGAAAGAGTGCATAGAAACAAGAATAGGAGACTTCGACATAGGATGTGTATTGGATGCAGAAACATAGGTGAACATTATGACATAAAGTACTTGGGAAATTTTAGGAAAGCCTGCTATGGTTCCTTCATTAGGAGGAATAGGATTGTTTAAAGAAAATCTAATAACCCTATGTGGAATACTTTCCCATGTACCTATGATTGTTCACAGAGCATCGACAAAAGAAGAATTCGAGGTCATTAAGTTTGTTGAGAACAATGCCCCCCTTTATCTTTTGCTAGGAAAGCCATGGGTTGAGAATGATCAGATCCAAAGGAAAGAAGAAGAGGAAGCTTTGGAACAGAAAAATAAATAATTAAGGGATTTCATGGCTAGGATAATAACGTGCTTACTAGAAGAACATGAGGACAAGTCGAAGAAACTGAGGGCCAAAGACCTAGCTGTCAAAGTTGAAAGAACGCAAGAAGACTTAGAGAACTTATCCATACAGGAGAGTAGAGAATCTACTCCAGAAATAGTAAGAGAAGAAGTATTATCCTCGAACCCTATGAAAAAACCTCAACAATGGGAAGTTACTATGACAAGAGGAGATAAGAACAATAATAGAAAGAGGAATCTAGAGACACAGATCACAAGAAAGAAATCTGGAAAAGTCAGTAAGAAGAAAGTAAATCTAGAAAAATTGCAAGAGGTCTTAGGGAGGACTTCGCATAAGGAAGGCTTGTAGAACTTGAACCTCGCCAGAATAGCAGAACAACACTGATTGGCACTTCTCCATGACAGAGTGATATGACCATTGGAGGCATCCCGACCATTAGAACGACGCTCCAGAATGGCTAGAAATGTAGTTATTACTGGAATGTTCACCATTGGACCATTGGGATTGTGCCATAACGAATGGAATTGTATTGATTGAGGCATTCCTGCCCATTGGAGGAGTCCCTTACAATGTTAGCTATTTAACTCGTCAAATGTATTACTGTGGACACTTTTTCCAATTGTGATTATTCGAGCCCACAGAGAGCTGACTATTACCGCAATGTGCTTATCGAGACCTCGCCATTCTTTCTGCTACCTTGATTACTTTTTCACTGACCCAAGATATCTGATATCGAGCGTATATGTCAGGTGACTTTATCACAGTAGAGAAATCCTTCGAAGAGGTTCTCATAGACCTCATGGTTGATAAGGTCATGTCCGTAGGAGTACAAGCTTCGTCGACAATAAGAGTGCAAGCATCCCCATCGACTGCACGTTGATCTGGGTGCTCTTGAAATGCAACAGAGAAACGAACCAAGAATCATGATGATTTGGTGAATGCGAAGCTCATCCCATCAATCTTGCCCGACTACATCCTGCCTTTAGTTGGTGCGGTGAGTCATGAAAGAATCCCGAGGGACTTCGACTACACATTAATCACTACGTACCTCCTGAACTAGATACACGCAATAGGACCACCATTGGAGAGGATTATGACACTTAATATCAATGAATTCAACTTGGGAGATCACAAAAACTATGGAATTCTCTCACCACATAAGTATTTGACCAAGACAATGAGGAAGAAGTCGAAGATAATCCCCCAGCTGTGGACCATGGACATCGCAAGATTGACCATCCTCAATGTAATGAAGTTACCAAACTTTGGAAAACATTAGGAGGTTAACGCATGCATTAAACTCATGTTGTCATTATTCCATGGTAGTTACCTATGGTTGGATAGATGCATCAAATTAGATCCAACGCTGATCCATCAGATCACTAGATTGAGCATGCAAGGACCAAACCCACAAGACTTTTACCCAGGGAAGGTTGCAGATCGTTCCCTGGCACAGACAATAAAAGACACCTATGCTGATGTGGAGAAGGGGAAGTGGGGATATAAGGTAGCCTCCATCCAAAATGGCGCAGTGCACCTAGCTTTCCATTTGATCGCTGGTAATCTCGTCAGGAAGAACAGGCCAACGTAGGTCATGGGGTTTGTCGTCGAACTCACAGGAAAATGTGTCGAAGGGATGCAAATGAACTGGGCAAGATACCTCGTCAACCAGTTAGAGAAATACTACTGTGAAGCTCAGTATTAGGGCTATGAGTTTCATTTCAGTTGGATGTTGATTCTCATTTCCTTCATTTCTTAGGAGATGCCGGAAGGAGCGACCTTCCCTAAAATTGCACCCTCTGAACCACTAGCTGCGAAGTTCACTACACTCTGGTATTCGAGTGACATGGAAACAAAATGGCAGTCAAACGCAGTGTTCCACACCTATTATCTATATTTGAAGAGGGCCATTGAATCTTTCCCTCGCATGACGCCGAATACACTGCATCAGTTTAGGCCATTTGCGAATTTCCTCATAGACAGGTACTTCATCTATATCACTCTGCGCGGAGACGAACAAAAAGAAGAGCTCCAGTCCTATTACAAACTCACAGAGGAGGACATGGAAGAAATAACCAAGGAATGGCCTAAAAAGTTCCTTGTATGAGTTGACCAGGTAGAACTCTCTGACCCCGACCTCATCGGAAGCCCTATGGTCACTCGTGAAGAATATGATGCACCCAAGAACAACAAGAAGAAAAAGAAGGAAGAGGTACATGAATAGAGCGACGCATCAAAGGAAACTACACCAAATTCACCTAAAGGGGGAGGAGGTGATGAAGTAGACAAAGAAGAGAATGAAGGGGAAGAAGACATG
>SNQJ01S0118789.1:13197-27498 GCA_010110895.2 Picea sitchensis
TTTTATCTGTGAAGTAGATATTGGTTAGATATTGATGAAGGTTTACTGTTGAATGCTCTGTTAAATACTAGAATCATAGATCTGTGTCCCATCTAAGGTTGCAGACATCTAAGTCCTACAACCACCCCTTCCTCTACCTCAGGTGCGACTTCATCTACTTCACAGGTGTTGTCGAAAGGGCCAATAGTTAGGGTTTTGTTGGTTCGTTGTTGTAGCATTGAACTTTGGGTCTACCCTGTGCCAAGAAATGGTTCCGTTGTCGAGATCTGAAACTGTGATTGCTGGGAATTGAGGAACAAGAATCTTTGTGCAAAGATTCGACCTAAAACTGAGAAATCTCCATGTGTAGATCTGTTTCCCTAGTACGCAACATTCTACTTGATTTGTGAATCTCTGTGCCAAGAAAAGAGGTCAGATCTAAAGAAAAGAGGTAAGATCTGAATGCTTTGTGCTTTGATAAAGGTAAGAGTAGTGAAAAGTTCTAGATTTGAAAGCCTTGTGCTCTATAGAAGTAAGAGAAGTGGAAAATTTTGTTTCTAAAGCATGGACCTAGGTATGTTTGATAGATTCTATCCTAGCTCGAAAAATAGGGTACCGGTAGATGAAAGAAGGTTTGATATGCGTAAATCTGATAAGAATAGTGAAAGATATGTTATACCTATGCATAGAAAGAATGTTTGGACTAACAAAGGGATGCAGGATCCTAGAAAGAATTTTTTGCAGGTTAGCTGCTACGATCCTAGCATGAAATACAAAAAGGGATGGGGATTAGTTAAAAGAAAGAGAGGATTAACCCTCTATTATAGTTGCAGAAAACCAGGACATATTGCTAAGGAATCCACTGTGAGACGACCTAGTTGTCTTTGTTGTAAAGCTATGGACTATCAAGTATTGGATTTCCCTAGAATTATTGCTAAAGTTGAAAGAATGAATCTAAACCAAGAAAACCCTAAGGCAGATCCATAAACTAAGATTATGGCAGAATCCTAGAAAGAATTAGAGAAAGTATTATTATAGATGAGAGAAACCCTGAGTGACCACAGACATGTTAGATTATCAGAGATCTTCAAAGAAAAAGAATGCATTGAAGCAATATTAGGAAAATTCGACATTGACTGTGTTCTGGATGAGGAAACACAGGTGAATGTTATGACATAAAGAACTTGGGAACTTTTAGGAAAGCCTGCTATGGTTCCTTCACTAGGAGGAATAGGATTATTTAGAAGAAAACTGATAACCCTATGTGGGAAGCTCGCTCAGATACCTATGAATGTCAATGGAACTTCGACAAAAGATTTTGAGATCATTAAATTTATTGAGGACAACGCTCCATTTACCATGTTACTAGGAATACCTTGGATTGAAAGAGATCAAGCCAAAAGGAAGGAAGAAGAAGAAGTATTAGAGCATAAGAAGAAAGAGTTAAAATATTTTATAACTAACAGGGTCACACACTTGATTGAAGAACAGGAGAACAGATCACAACTATTTAACAACAGTGACGTAGATATCAAAGTTCCAAGAACACTAGAGGACCCACAGAAGACTAAAATACCTATCCCAGATAAAAAAGAAGTACTACCCTTGAATACTAGGAAAGAATATCAGCAACACGAAGTCACTATGTTAAAAGAAGATAGGAATCATAATGGGAAAAGGAATACCGTGATGAATCTCACTGGAAAGAATTCTAGAAAACTAAGTAATGAGAGAGCTAAGATTGAAAAGTTGTAGAAAGATCCATAAGGAACCGCAAAGGAAAATTTGCAAAATTGGAGTTTTGTCGGGATATCAACATAGTGACACATGGCACTTCGCCATGGCAAAGCAATATAGCCATTGGGGACATTGTAACCATTATACCAATGCTCCAAATGAGTAGAAAGACATTTATGACCAAACAACTCACCATCAAACCATTGGGACCATGCCATAACATACAGAACAGAGTTAAGGAAGGCTTCATAACCATTGCAAGTGACCCATTGCCGAGTTACCTATTCATCTCGTCGCTCCATGAACTGAGAACACTTTTTCTAACCAAAAATTTGAGCCCACAGACTTGTTGATCTTGCACAGTGATTATCACATTGTTTCCATCTATTCTATTGCAGTGTCTAAGTTAATATGAACCCAATCTAGTTAATCCCGAGCGCATATGTCTGAGGAGATCAACACAGTTGAAGAATCCGTGACATAAGTACTGCTCAATATGATGAGTGAAAGAGTCATGTCAGAGAGAGGATTATCTGTATGTGTACATGATTCATCCATAAGAACAGTGCAAGACTCTCCGTCGACTGCTTACAGAGCCGGACCATCCCGACCATCAGATGAAAAGAAAACAAAGCACAAGGATGATCTAGAGAATGCCAAATTGATCCCAAATATATTACCCACCTACATACCACCTCTGAGCGGAGGAGTAAATCGTGATAGTGTGTCCAGATATTTTGAGTACACATTGGTCACTGCGAATCTCCCGAAAGGGATCCGTGCAGTTCTAGCAGACCAAGACAAGATTGGAGGGTTGAAGTTCAGTGATTTCAACCTCGATGACCAAAACGTCTATAACATGCTCGCCCCACATAAGTACCTGACCATAATGAAGGGGAAGAATTCAAATATAATCCCCCAGACATGGACCCATAACCTCACACAGTCCACACTCCTGAATGTCATGAAGATCCCATACTTCAAAAGACACTAGGAGGTGAATGCCTGTGTCAAGATGCTACTTTCTTGTTACCATGATGGATATTTGTGGCTATACCATTGTATCACAATTGATGTGACGTTGATCAATCAGATCATCAGGTTGAGTATGCAGGGACCTGATCCATAGGATTTTTATCCAGGAAAAGCCATGGATCACACTCTAGCACAGAGGATCAAGGACACCTATGACGATGTCGAGAAGAGTACGTGAAGCTACCTTTTAGCCTCTATCTAGAGTGGCGCAATGTGCCTCACCTGTTAGTTGATTGCAGGGAAGTTAGTAAGAAAGAACCGACCTACCCAAGTCACCATCTTTGTAGTCGACCTCACATGGAAGTGCGTGAAAGGCCTATAGATGAACTGGGTGAAATACCTGGTGAATCAATTGGAACTCGATTGCAGAGAAGAACAATATCAAGGTTACAAATTCCATTTTAGTTGGGTTTTAATCCTTATCCCATTCATCGTCTGGGAGATGCCAGAAGGTGCGACCTTCCTCAACATAGATCCATTTGAGCAGTTGGCCACGATGTTCAATACACTTTGGTATTCCAGCGATATGACTAAAAAATGGTAGTCAAATGCTATTTTGCATACCTACTGTTGTAATAGATATTAAATATTTGCTCTACTCATTATTTTCATCCTAATGTGTTTGAAAATGATCATGGAGTTTTTCAGCAGGGAGTCTAGGCTTCCCTTTTTTTTAATTATTCATGTTCCTTCTACTATATGCTCGTTTCGAGTATCTGAGACGTATTTGAGGCTTTGCAATACATGGTGGTGGTTTGATTCTAGTTATGTTGTTGTCGCAGACAATTTTTAGGTGCTACAAGTTGAACAAATTATCTGTTCAAGAGAACCTTAGCTAGACCGAGGTCATCGATTCTTATATTCATGAATCCTCCTAAAATATTCCACCTTAGCCAACAAGACATGTTTCTAGTAAATTCTATTAGATTTCCGGTGCTGGATAAAGTCACTCCCCTTTGGATTCCACTACGTTCATTTGGACTGAACACCCTTCCTTTTGGTTCAAAACCATCTTTGAGGTTTAAGAAATTGTTTTGGTCAACAACAAACAATCATCTTGCCCATTTGGCTCTCTCGTTCATTATTGACAGGAGTTGTACATTTGGGCTTGCATCGCAGCTTATTCTGCAGTGGTCAATAGGAATCTTTGTACTTGTGCGCTGCTTTCTCGATCGTAGGCACTTTGATGTAGATATTATGTCTAAGTTGGGCAGTAGTTTCTCTCTTGGACCATTTATTGTGGTATTGGGTTCTTGCACTATTTTGGCTATGGTTGTTACACTTCCTCTTGGGCAAATTTTCTTCTTTCACATTTTTCTCATAAAAAAGGTTGTCAGCACGTATGATTATATTGTAGCAATGAGGGAGAAAGAGCTACAAAATATGGATTGGAACATGAACGAATACAGTTTGTGAGATTTCATCTCGTCGACGCCCAGGAAGAAGATGGATATGGTGCTATGTTGGATATACATAAAGGTGGTTTCTCATAAGTTGATGGAACAATGAGCCAAGAGTGATCACCTTGAGAAAGAACGATTTGTTTTAGTTGGTGATGAATATGCCGAGAAGTCTCATTTAATCACACTTAATGGAAGCTGCCAATTATCAAACCCAGTGAGAGACACCACAATTTCTTTATTACCTAATAAGAGTCTTCTTCTTCGCATCGCCCATTATCAGAATGTATGGATGTAAGAGGTCAAATGTTGAGTGGGGGTGTCAGGTTTTTGAGTGGTTCCGCCCTCAATGGCACGACCGTTAACATAGATATGCTTATTCTGGGGTACATTCCACCCCACAGACACTGTAAACCTCATCGTCACAACTGGCATCTCTGATCACATACAATCTTGTCGGTGGCTGTATACAGTCTGCATGGTTAGACGAAAATACAAGGTGGTTTGGGGGGGAGTTATTCGTCTAAAGATGAATCAGAGTGGTTACGAAAACCCGTTCTGAAACGGAGAAGCAATAAAACAGACTGCATCATTATTCGAACGTTCCTGATGTTGGTATCATCCATATGCCACTAAGCGATTAATAAATGGCTGAAAGATTAGTAAGCTGTCAGAGCATGAGCAGTGCTAAGTAAAATAGATACGCATTCATCAAAGACAAATCCATGAAACTCTGAATCTTTTCCTCGAGATTTGACCCCTCGATCAGAACCCTAAGTGTAGTCCACAACATAGCTTCCTTGTGCGCATCTCCATGTCCTGGAAAAGCTGCGGGTTTTTCGGAAGAAAATATCTCAGACATCTCCTATATTTCGGATATTGCTTGTATTAAATGCGCCCGAAGAAAAGAACTGTGATGGGCTGCTTAGTCGCCTTTGGATGTGGTGTTATTCAAATAGTGTATTCTTTTACTCTAGACAAAATAGCTTTTGTGCAGTATGTTATAGACATAAACGAGCTAAGTCATCAGAATCTATGGTATCACTTTTATAGTTCTTGCAGTTCTGGTTGTCAGAACGCATTTGATTCAACATTACAACTTTGCAAGGACGGGCAAGTTTCTATCAAGAAGGATCCGACAAAGAATGTTTTCGAAAATTCTTAAATTCGAAATCAGCTGGTTCGATCTGGACCAAAATTCTAATGGAGCAGTTTGCTTAAGGCTAGCTGAAGGAGTTGATACTGTGAAATCCTTGGTTGCGGACCGTCTTTCACTATTAGTGGAGTTTATCTTTGGAATTATTGTGTCCTTCGTTCTAGGATTAGCCTTATCGTGGCAACTTGCAGTTGCGTTAATCGGTGTGTAGCCCCTGCTGGTTGTTTGTTGCTACACTAGAAAAGTTCTCCTTCACACCATCTCGCGTAAATTAACTAAAGAAAAGGATGAACGAAGACAAGTGGCTTCAGAATTTTTTACGAATCATAGCACCATAGTAGCCTTTTTCTCTCAGGACAAAGTTATTCAGTTGTTTGACTGCACACAGGGAAGTCCACACGAGGAGATTAAGAAACAGTCATGGTACGCAGGAGTGGCCCTGGGGACAAGACAGTTTATAGCACTATGCTATGTGCCTTTCGTGTACTGAATGGGTCGAATGATAGCATAAGCAGGCACAATGAAGATGTTCTCAAGGCGCTCGTCTTACGGCATTCAAACTGCTATTTCTTTTAGTAACATGACAACTACCATATTTTAAGACCATATCTGATCTTGAAGATGCACATCAGAGTGCCATTTTTTGAGGTATAAGATGTTTTAAATCCTTTAGTTAGAGTTTCATGCTGCGCACAGTGTTCAATGGAGTTAAGACCATCAAAGATGCCTGAATATTATTATTTACCAGGAGGTATAGCAACAGTTGTGGACCTGATAAATAAAAAATGAAAATGCAGCCATACGCATGTAGGAAACTTCTCCGAAACTTCTCAGGGTTTGACAGGTGAGGATAGATCATGAGCCCAATATCCAAAGCCGCAGCTTCCAAGTGTCAAGGAAGAGATGACGAGGTGTCAAAATATTTAGCAACGGTCTAACGAACCAGCAATGCATCTGTCAGTCACAGAGTGCCAGGAAGATGAACCAGTTCACATTTCCAGGAACACTAAGAGTTTTGTTTAGATTTTTTCTCTTTTAAAAGAAGGATGTATGTAACAGCCGAGGGGGGGGAGAGTCTGAAGGCCTTTTGGAGGCTGGGTTTGTAATGCATTCTTTTTTATTAAATATAGAACATAGTGTCAAGAGATTCTATACTTTGTCACTATCTAATTCTGTTTCCTTCCTGTATTATTGTTTTTGAAGTTATTCATCACTGCTCTTTCTTCCTTATATTCATTATTTCGGCTTGTAATGGTTACAATTCAGTACAAACTCTGTTGTAGCTAATATGAAGCATTCCTTAAGATGCAGTTTTTCCTCTGTTTTGCTGTGAGTAGAACAAGACCTGCATCCTAATTGTTTTGCTTTATTTACAAGTTTTATTTGTTCATAGCCTTTCCTCTGTCTTTCTATGAGTGAGACAAGACCTGTGTTTAGGTATTTGAAGTTTTGTGTTATTTCTTCTATTGAAAGGAAGACCAAATGCTTGGCTTTTTCTTTCAGTTTTGTTCATCCCCTATCTTCTATCCGTCCTCATGATTTTAAAATGAATTAGACAAACGAGGTCATGCCTTTTGTTTCTGATCTATAAATGAGTGGAATGACTATTTTGGACCTGGTTCTAGAAGCCTCCTATGACTGACCGATCAACAAGATTTATTTCTTTTAAAAATGTGCTAAGGCTTGGCTCTTTTATAGCCTAGAGTCAACTCTTACGACAACACCTACTATGATCAACTGAAGAGAGCCATCCAGTCTGAGCCTCACATGACTTTGAACACTCTACACCTGTTTCGGCCTTTGATGAAGTTCAACGCAGATCAACATTTCATTTATATTACAACGCGCGCCGATGAACATAATAAACATCTCCAGTCCTACTACAAGATGACATAGGAGGACCTGGAGGAGATTACTAAGGAATGGTCTGCTGACCTCCGTATCCTCACCAACCTTGTAGAGATATCCGACATCGACAAACCATAAACTACATAGGATACACCCGGACCTAGCAAGACAAAGAAGACTAAAGAGGTCCAAGAATTAGACAGTGCATCCGTGAAGACTGCTTCCATATCACCAGAGCAAGGAGGTGATGGAAAAGAGTTAGATGACAAGGAAGTCAAACATAAGCAAGGATATAGGGCTGATCCCCTAAATAAGAGGAAGGGTTCACCACCAAAACCTTCCTCCTGGAAGAAATCAAAAGCCTCCATGACCAAGATGTAGACTATCCTCACCTCTGACGACTTTGACTTCCTCATAGCAACCCTAAACGATGCTTCGCTGGAAATAGAAGATAAACAAGAGGCCAAGCATGAAGCAATGTATGATAGGATTGAAATCAAACTTTGAGGGGTATAACAAGCACTACATTCCAGCTTCACAATATTCACTATGCCTTTTCCATTGGGAACACGAGAGTTGGGAGACGAGCCAACCCAACTCCACCGATTAGCTGATACAGTCGAAGCTCGCCTTCGATGAGCACGAGAGGAAAGAGAAAAATCCACTCAGGCTTTGATGCAAGTACAAGGAGTACTTGTAGAACAATTTCGAGCTACAGAACATAAAAATATTTCCCTGCAAGCAACGTTCGACGAAGAAAAATCATAGATATAGCAAGAAAAAGAACCGTTTCTCGCCGAGAAACTCGAAGTAAAGGAAGCAGTTAAAATATCACTTTTCTCTGTGACATTCGTATAGATAAAGGCAGAAGATCAAGTTACACAGAATGTAGAGTAGCTTGAAGAAGTGATCCAGTAACTACAACAATGCATCGCAGGCTTAGAACTACGTGCAGTGCCTGAGACCCCACATGATGTGAAGGACCAAAGAGAAGCAACTACTTGGAGTGAAGTTGAGAGACTAAAGGCCCTTGCTATGGAATACAAGCATCTGAGTGATCACAGTGTCCTGACATACGAGCGACTCACTGAGAGTCCATAATTAAGAGCACTGGAGTTGCAGCTCCAAGAGGAAAAGTATCAAGCTGAAACAATACAGGCACAGTTGAAGCTCCTGTTAGTTGTGGAAAGAATGAAGAGATCTCAAGAGAAATGCACCAACCAACAACATATTCACACTATTCAAGGCAAAGTTATGGAATTAACTCAGAGACTCCAACCCGTACAAGATAAGGCCTACCAATTGTTCACAGAAGTTGAAGGTCGAGGAGTAGAACTAGAGAAGGTTGTTAATGCAGTTGAACAATGCCTAGAAGGACCTATGAACGATGCAATCATCCAAGAGTTTTCTAAATATATAAATAGATGTCTAGGCGATGTAAGAAGAGGGAAGAAAAGAGGCATCTATGTGATGTTGTGCTAAGTGCAAGTGTGGCTTGTAAATGCTTTGTGCATACTGTGAGAGACTTACAGAGTTGAGTGCAAGTGGTTGTAACATACTGTGAAGGGTTTTGTGCTGTAATGCAAGGAAGGAGGATCTAACGAGCTGCGTAGATCTCATGTCCTATGCAGAGAAAGGTTTTTGTGGCTCTATGCACGTATCTGATTGAAGAATCTAATAAAGAAGAAGAGTTGGTGGACGTAGCCCCAGGGTGGGGGTGAGCCACGTATATGTTGTGTTGCTCTACTTTGTGCATTGTTGTTGGTGTACTTATGTGTTATCTGCTAAGTGCTTGACATAGATAAGATATATAGATCCGTTTATACTTTGTGCTTATGATGAATCTGGATGCTAGATCAGACCTTTGTGAACTTTCTTAGTGCTTGAATCTGCTATATCTGATCTAATTATTTATGCTAAGTTCTTATATACATTAGATCTGGGTGAATGCTATGATGCTCTTTTTTATGTGTAGTGTAGATATTGGTTAGATATTGATGAAGGTTTACTGCTGAATGCTCTATTAAATACTAGAATCACAGATCTGTGTCCCAGCTAAGGTTGCATACATATGAGTCCCACAACCACCCCTTCCTCTCCCTCGAGTGAGACTTCATTTGCTTCTCAGGTTTTGCCGAAAGGGAGGCTAGTTAGGGTTTTTTTGGTGCGTTGTTGTAGTGTTGAACCCTGGGTCTGCCCCTGTGCCAACAATCTGTCATATTCAAAATGTATGAATCCTTTTATGTTGTTGCAGCTATTAAAATGATATGATTCAAGGTATCATTTTTTTTTTATGGTTATCTGTTATGCTATGAAGAGATATTAGTTTTATTAGGTATTTTCTTATTTGTTTCTTTATTCTATCTAAATGTTATTACAACCTGATGTCTATGGTTAAACTATGAATCAGAGTATTGTAGAAATAAATATGTTGTTTTATTCTCTATAAATCCCTTCATCATAAAAGTCATGGCTACGCTTTGGGTGAGCCCTCCTTCACTTGTGGAAGTTTGAATATGCCAGCGTTCCTAGACTACAAGGGGAATTTTTTTTGTAACTGCCAATAACCTTGGTCTTGATTTTAAACCAACAAATGGTTCCGTTGAAGGGACTGATATTTAGAGGGAGTTTTTAGGGGATGCTTCATCGGATCTATAAGTTTGATATTAAAAATTAGTGGGAAAGGAAGAGTGATGCATTCAGAAGGAAGGAGGCCAAGTTGCAACACAAGAGTTTTAGGGTTGTGAAAGATGTTTCTTTCTTTTTGGATCATGCTAGTGACCAATACGATATCTTTTGGGTTAAATTCTATGAATAGTTATTTCAGTATCTAGATTGGTTGCAAGAAGCCCCATATTAAAAAGATCAGGTCAAAAAGAGACATAACTGGACTATTGAGGGTCTAGCATATATTCATCATATCGATCACCATATCTCATGAGTTGTAGACTTCTGGGTGAAAAATACTTTGGAGGGTTACATTATCGAGTTCACTGCAGAGAATCATAATTTTTCTTTTAAAGTAGAAGTTATATTCAGAGAAGGAGCCAGAGGAAGATTGTTGGATGCAACACCTATGTGGATTAATGTTTTCTTGGTAGAAGAAGGAATTTTTCCTATTCCTTTAGGTAACATGGAAACTTAAACCCCCATGCTCGGGGGAAGGTGTGAGGGTTCATGAGTTAAGATAGTGAAATTTTTTCTTTGGGATATGGGGAGCCATCAAAAGAAAAATGCAAGCAATGAATGGCCTTTCAGGAGGGCTGTCATTGTTGAAAAATGGTGGTGAACCAAATTAATAAAATGGTGAAGTGGACCGATCGGTTGCAGAAAGAGATCAGATGAGATGGTGGTGACAAAGAAAATTGTGAAGAGTTGCAAAAATTGCAAAGACGAGGAAGAATGGCCAGTCAATAGTTGAAGGAAATAGGGGGTGCGAGAGGTGAAGATTCCAGAGGAAGAAAACAAGGGGAAGAGTGTTTATAGGGGTTATATGAAGGAATAATGGTATATGCCACCATCGAGGAACACGATTCAACCCAAAACTCAAAGGGAGTTGTGGGAGAATAAAAACCTGTAACTCCAGAAGATATTGGTTCACATTAGGAATTAAATACAACATTGTTGGAGAAGGAGACCCCCCCAGATCAAATAAATCAATTCTGAAGGTAAATGAACCAACCCTGAATCACCTATTCCCCTAATGCCATCAACAAAACTAGTAATTTCTACAGTAAGTCCCTCTACAATTTCTGTTATTTCTATTCCTTTGAGTTTTTCAAGTTTATTGGGTAGCAATAGTGTAAGTGTGGTGAATTATACCATAATATAACACCCAGGATCTCATGGGTTTATTTTAGTAGGGTCTACAAGTTCGTCAATGGAAACACAAGCTGCAGGATCCCTTACTCGATACCCTGAGTTTCGGGAAAATGGGGATGAGGATGTTGAGAAACAATGGTTTCTATGTGAGGCCATATGGAGATATCGAGGGACTCCATATGCGCATAAGTTGGTTGAATTTTAAATCACTTTGAGAGGTCAATATCTCAAATGATACATGAACACTATTGAGCCAGGGATTCAAGGTCAATCATTCACTCTAGTTCAAGTAAGGTAGAGGTATATTGCAGAGTTCTAGTTACCAAGTCATACCAACAAACACTATCCGAGTTGTGGGAAATAAAGCATAGAGATGGTGAGTCTACATGGGAATAAAATCATAGGTTTGTGGATGCAATAGGGAAAGTAGCAAACCCTATTCATGAATATCATCAAAGAGAGTGGTTCATTTAGGGGTTACTACCTTTGACCTGCATCCCTTTGACACAAAAAAGGATAGCCACTTTGGGATAAACATTGGAGAAAGCCATGATTATTGAAGCTATGACAAGATATCTGGGGATATTAAAAGTTATGAGACCTAAAGATGTGAGTATTACACAACTGTAGGGTCATATATCTGCGTTGACTGAAAATATCCAAGAGTTGACTCTTCTTAAGGTGGGTCAACCATAAGTTTGGTGTACAGGTTGTTATACACAAGGTCACTTGGTGACCAAATGTTTGAGACTAAGAGGTGCAGGGCCCTCCAACAATCCAATGGCACCTTCACTAGTGAGTCTGACAATAGGATTTGCACAAGTTGTTGCTATAGCACCAATTCATGGGCCTATTCAATATCATGCATTTTTGAATCATTAGGGAGTCCAAACTAATGAATATTGTGATATTTGTATAAATCACGTGCATTCTCCATGATATTTCTCCATTCTACAAAAATATACACCTTCTCTGAATACATTTTATTGTGAGTTCTTAGTTCATCTGATCATAATACCAATCAATGTCATGCTCTAGATGTGCTTGCAAATAGATTGGATCGATATGCATTCAAGGTGAATGACGAACCTCAAGGATTTAGATGGGGTTGCAGAGGTGGAGGTGGATATAGAGGTGGACGAACTGGCGTAAGAGGACCAATTCACTGTTACAATTGCAATGAGAAAGGGAATATTTCAAGATATGGTCCACTTCCAATAAGACCCCAGTGTTCACATTACAGGAATAATAGTCACACTATTGAAGAATTCCTTGATTTGATTGCTACATGGGAAGATGATGCCAGATAGAGAGAATATAATATTATCAATTATGAACTAAGGAATGTAGCTGAAGGGAGTGGATCTTCTATTAATATTGTCACCAGGGGAGGAGCAAAGACTGGTGTTGATGCAAAGAGTCCTCATGAAATCAATATTTTGAAGGCTATGCCAGATAATGCTAAGTATGATTCTTCATGGAAAAAATAATTATTCAGAAATGTAGTAGATATGTTCAGAAAGATGCATAGTCCATCAACACCTGAAGTTACTGATAAGAATGAGGAGTATTACTAGAAGAGAATTTAGATTGAATGCCCATATAGATTACTATGAGATCAAGGATATTATGCTGAACTTGGTATTTGAAGTCAACATATTGCCAAAGAAAACTTGGGAGGCAATGGGAAAACCCAAGTTAGTGTATTCTCCTATTCAGTTGAGAATGGTAAACCAGTACTACATTTTCCCAGTAGGAAGGTTACAAAACATAGAAGTGGACTTGGCTGGCATAAAAAAAATAATTGATTTCGAGGTTATTGAAATAATGGGGGAGAAGGATCCATATCCAGCGCTATTAGGAATTGAATGGGATTATGAAAAATATTCCATCATTGATCTTAAAAAGGAAACTATGACTTTTGATTTTAATGGTATGAAGGTCACTCAACCTTTATATCCATACTAAGGCCAAAAATATACTAAACCCGTGGATGATAATATGGATCCATATGTCCTTGATTAGTTGTTTAACATGACTATAGGAAAACAAGATGATTATATTAACCATATTGTAGATGGATCAATGAGTTGACAGAGTGTTCAGTTTGTGGATGAGAATTTTGAAGAAACATTTAATGATTGGAAAAAGGGACAATATAAGAAATTTTCAAGACGTTGCACAAATATCTGCACAGTAAGGTGGATTGGGGATGAAATAGGTGATTATCGAACATATGATGGGACTTTATATATACACAGTTTTATCATTGATATGGAGGATAAGGTTGCGAAATAACAAATAATTTCAGCACTTGACATATATTTGAGATCTTCCCCAACTAGATCGTGGGCTACCCATAAAGGAATTATTTCTTCTTGGAGTGATTCTAACCTTGCTATACAATATCTCTTCCTTCCTCCATCACAAGTCAGACAGTCAAGTGGATATCAAAATATGAAAAATTAGTCATTAATGTAACACACCCAACCCCCTAACTGTTAAGGTTTAAGATATTATTAGGTTTCTTTTCAATTTAATAGATAACCATAGCATATATAGGATCACCGAGAGAAATGAAATCACAAGATACACAACATTTATATTGGGAAAACCTCATGGGGAAGAAAAACCAACAAAAAATTCCTTAATATAGATAGCCAATACAATGCCAAGACAATAAACCAAACAGTAGAGAATATCCTCTATTAAGCAATGTGCCTCTCTCTCCTGCTTCTTCCGGAAAATGGTAACTGCAACTTCCTTCAAACTTGCACACTAGATGGGTGAGCTGAGTGAGTGAACAAATGAAGCGTTGGCTTCCTTTATTTATAAAAAATGGCAGGTGCTGAAAAAGTGTCTCTTCACTGGCAGGGCCGACTTGTCTTCTGAGTGGTTAGAACCACTTTAATTTTCCTGGGGAGCGACTTCTTAATTTTCATAATACAATTAGGGTTTGACCAATCCACAAAAGGGGATTTGGTCAATTACAATTCCCGACATGATCAATCCATAAAAGGGGATTGATATAATGAATAATGAATCAATAATAAATAGAATAATCTTTCCAGTTACAATATTTCAACACTCCCCCTTGACAAGAAGGGTATTCTACAACAACATTAGGAGAGAGAGAGGGTTGCAACATCAACAACATATGGAACATTGAATGGAATATCTATAAATCATTAGAAGTTTTTCTCATCATCAATATCATCATTCTCAGCAGGGAGATGGAATGGCATCATCATCATCTGCATCAACATGGATTCGTATAACACTAATACATCATCATCAATAACAACACAAGGTTGATACAACATC
>SNQJ01S0118789.1:27508-38624 GCA_010110895.2 Picea sitchensis
CACTTTTCATGGGCAGCTGAAATAAGGTCACAACCATATATTTAATGACCCCAAGACACTTCACCTTCCTAGAGTCAAAAGAGTATAAGTCATGGTAGGTCTTTGTGATTTCTAATCCAATTTCATCCATAACCATTTTGGGAATCATATTGTGGGATGTCGTTGAGTCCATCAAACAATTATGCAACATCTTATCATGTATGTTTAGTGATGTATATAAGGGAGGAGATGAATCATCTCTATCTTCTATCAAAGGTCCTAAGATGACTGTTGTATTTTCATCTTGAAGATTTATTGAATCAGTGGAATTTGGAGAAGATTCGGGCTGTAACATTTGGGAAAGATATTTTTTAAATTCTTCATTTTTTATCAATTCCAAAAAAGGTACAGGGATATTGATTTTTTGGATCTCACTTTCAAAGATAAAGGAAGGTGAATATTTTAGGATCTCTTTGGCTTCTGGGGTAGGATTTCTGATCAAAATGTGGGGGCTTTGAGTGTCTTTTTCTTTGCTTCCAACTGTCACAGCCTTGGCATAATTTTATTTTTGGGTAGGATGATCAGAGACATCCGTCTTTTCCTCATTCTTTTTGGATCTCAGATTATATCTATTAAGACTTTATTTTTATTTCTCTCCCTTACTTAATTCATTTATTTGAATATCCATCACTATTAAGACTTTATTTTTATTTCTCTCCCTTACTTAATTCATTTATTTGAATATCCATCAAGGATTTCTCATATGCAGATTGAGTCAAGTGAGGGGATGGGGAGGTATCACCTAAGCAATGAATCTCAGGGTCAACTTCTTCCTCCTCTCCTTCTTGATCAGCAACAAGGTTGTTCTGTAAAGGAGTTTGTACCTTTTGATCATCCCTATTTCTGTTTATAGGATCTCTTGGAAGGATCTGAGGAGAATTATTAGGTCTCCTGAAGTTACCTATGTTATCAGCATTTTGAGTATTTCTATAGGTTTATTTTCCTTCAGGTTTTAACTTCTATATCTCAGAAGAAAGGGATTTTACTAATTTGGTAAGTTCATCAACTTGAGGATGGACCATAGGGGAATCATAGGTTGCATCTTCATTTTTGTTTTTTCTCCTGTCTCTATCAAATTTCTCCCTAATTTTGTCAGATGCCACTATGTTAGATTCTACCTCCAAGGCTGCATCTTTCATATGAGCCAAGGAGGATGATCCTTTTTCTCTCAGTAGAAGGCAAAACTCAAGGTCAAAAGCACTAACATAGGTGATTTTTGCAGAGGTTTATGTAGGCTTTATCTCACCAAGGATTTTATTGTACATTTTGTTGAATCTTTTAGAGAAATCAAAGACAAACTCTCCCTCTTTTCTCTTTAGGGATCCAAATTCTTTGATATAATACAAAAAGTCCTTTTTATCCCCCTAGTGCCTCAAAAAGGCATCGTCTAACACCTCAATCCCAGTAATGGATCTAGGGGCCAAACCCCTATAACACTTCCTAGCCTCACCAAAAAGGCTTTGGACAAAGACTCTCATCCACACATCCTGATTTTCAATATTTTTATTGTCTACATAATTGTAGAAGGAAGCAAGGTGTTCTTTAGCAGTTATATCTTCTTCTCCTATGAATTTGGGCATGTATTTTAGATAATCTCCAGCAGGTAAAGAATTCATTGGCAAAGGTAGGACAAGAGGGGAATATCTTGCAGCCACTATGGCATCCATCCTATTTCCAGGAGGGTTAGCACCTGCCATTGGATTTTGGACTCTAGGTGAACAAGGAGGATAAGGAAACTTGGCTATGTGCATCTTAGGAGAAAAAGGAATGTATAAAGGGGGAATTTCAGTTTTCACAACAGAAGGTTGAGTCTTGGAGGAAGATGGTATAGTCTGTAAAGAGGATGAGGTTTCCTCTTCTTTGGCTGCAGAAATTTTGACAGGAGGAGGAATAGAAAATCCTAAGGTAGGAAAATCTTCAAGACTCTCAAGTCTGAACCACTTTACAATGTCAGGGGAAGCAAGGATTTCAAAATTTTCTTCTTTCAAATCAGGTTCAAAACAGGAGTATTCAATAGGGAAATTTTAAAAATCAATATTCTTAGATACTTCAGCAGAAGATAAAGGAAGATTACTTGATATAAAAACTAGAGTATTAAGAGTGGAATCAAGCAACTGACCAAAAGCACTTATAGTTGTAGTAGAAAAAACTTCTTGAGAATATTTTCCCATCTTGATTATATTTTCTGGGTCAGCCTTAGGTGGAACCAAAGGTAGTTGTGGATTTTATCTTGTGTGTCTACCTTTAGGATCCAGAGATGAAACAATGGATTCGTTAGGTGCAATCTACAATATTTAATGTACTTAGTTCCAATGCACCTACAAAACTAGTAAGCTTTGTCATTCAATTCCAGGGAAATGTCTTTAATTCGTTCCCCGACAATGATGCCAAGAATGTTAGCACTAGGAATCACCCTCATATTTCATAGAAGGTAAGACCAGTACCCATCAGGTTATGTGTAAATGTGAATGAGTTTTAAAGAGGTCAAATGGACAAAAATCAAGATAATAATGTTATAACTCATAAATTTGGGCTAGCATACATAAGCAATTGAGGTCTTGATCAACTTCAGTCAGTGAGTGGGAGTAAAGGTGAATAGAGGGAAGCCTTTGGTGAGGAAAATGTAGAGGTTTTCTATGGACATCAGGTCTTCAAGCGGCTTAAGGAAGAAAAAATCAAACACAATATCTTCTTGAATTCAAAGTTTAAGGAAACTAAAGAACATCGTAATAATACTATAATCAAACATTCATCATAATATCACCACAACAATTCATATGAAACATTCAAGCATGAATAATTTAGAATCAGATTCAGATAAGCTAGAGTAAGAAAGATGACTTTGATTAAGATTAATCATGAAGTCTCAAATCAAGTACATAACCAGTTAACTAGTAGCTTCATCAAAATATTACAAAATAAGGGAGCCTATCTCAACCATTCGAACCTACTAAAGAATTTAAACTGTCTATTTACAACAAAAAGGAAGGGAAACAATGGGAGGTGTGAGTTGTCCTTCCTCCCATGAAAATATCCAAATATTTATTTCCTCTAACAACTAAGCTAACAACTAAGCTATAAAAAAGGAAAATGTTGGCCAATGACCCAACCAACTTTGAACTGACTTGATCTTCTTTGATGCGCATTTCCATGCATGCCAAGTGTCCTTCAGAGGCTTTAAAATTATCATCATGCTACTAGCTACCATACTTTCCTTCCTCCACATCATCATCCACTCACAAAGATGATAATTTGATCCCCTTGATTCCTGGTACCTGTTGGTAGTGTCTTTCGGTAGCGAGCTTTTGTAGCGTCCCCACCAAATTCCCTATATTTCCATAGCGTGACCTTCAAAATAGGCATGCCGAAGTGGGTAGCGCCAGGCTTGTGTATCTCTGTGAAAAATTCAGCCTCTGTCAAAATTTCAGTAGCGCCTACCTGTGCAATTCACTCCCTGTTAAAATTTTGGTAGCGCTTGCCTGTGTAATTCACTCTCTGTTAAAATTTTGGTAGCGCTCATCTGTGTGTCTGTGTTTGCATGCAATTCGGTAGCACCCAACTGAATTCGTAGAACCATCATTTCAATGTTGACATATTTGGTATCACGCCCAAGAAGTTAGCAGCACCATCGCTACACTAGTCTTAGGAGATTAGGCAATGTTATAGGTAGCATACTGACAAAACATGAAAATTAGGCAATTTTGTAGCACCATAGCGCTACAGAATGTCTGTGCTACTACTATTGGAGAGATTAACTCTTTATAGAAAACCAAAAAAACTCTAAGAAGTATACATTAGAAGCCTGTATAGGTGGAAAAAATAGTATTTCCTCAATTACTTATCCTTGGAAAAAGGGGACTATTCTAAAAAATGGATCTCACCTTTCACCAATCATTTCATCAACCTGACACTCCTTCTTGTGGAAGGAGGAATTCCCTTTGGCACAACAAAATGCTTCCTTTTAGCAGTGATAGGATTCTTCACTGGAGCTATGCTTTCCTTGCTTATTGGATTCTCCTTTTCAATAGTAGCTTCAACCAACACATTCAAGTTTCTTTGAGCCATCTCATCCTGGAATTGTTGCAATTATTCTTTGAGCTTTATGTTTTGACATTGAAAGTCTTTGGTTTTCCTATAGAGGTTATTGACTTTCCTATGAAGAGGTTGGGATCTTCTTGATGCAAATCTTATTATATCAAGAGTGTAGATATGACCATCTATGAGCTCTTTCATATTAATCCTTTCAAATAGGGCTTCAGATTTCAGACGAGCCACCTCCTTCCTAGATTCTTTGAGTTGTTTAATAAATATTTTGAAGGTCTGGTTGCTAGGTGGAGTGGTGATGTGGATAGTCTCAACATGATTTTGTATGGCTTCATCTTCTTGTTTCTCAGGGATTACTTCTTCTATATCAACAAGCTTCTCAATATCTTTTCCCTTATCCCTCTTCTTATTTGGAGTGGAGACCTTTGGAAGGACATGTTCTTCAATTTCCCCTTTGAGATCTGATGACCTTGTGAAAGGCCTTCTGATCTTGGTGCTAGTTGTTGAAGGAGATGAAGAAAAGTGTAGTTTCATTCCTTTATTGGTTGTGGCTTTAGTAGAGGAAGGGACCTCTTCTAGTTCTAGTGCAGGAGGGGGTAGAAGGTCTCTCTATGGAGAATGGTAAGCCTCCTCCTCATTTCTTGCAACCTCCTTAATGGCTTCTTGATATTGAACAAGGGTCTTACTCTTTCTTTTCTTGTTGGCTCCCATTGTAGAAGCACTGGTGGATGGAAAAGGGATTTGCATCTGTGACTTAGGAGTAGCTTCTATGTCTAATTTCATGTGAGCAATAGCAATGAAGTGTTCCCATGAGATGTTCCTCTTTCTCGGCTCTTCATAAACCAACTTTATAATCAACCCAGAATGAAAAATACTAGTATCCATAGCCTTTGATTTGGATTGAACCCTATATGACATTTTACCTATGCTTCTCAACAAATAGAAGGGAATGTTCATTTCAAATTTGCCAGTAAAATGCAACAGAATCCTTATATGGTACTAGTATATTGAACCTCCCCTCACATGTGAAGTACCTTTGACTGATTCTCAACATTTTATCAAACTCTCCAACCAGATGACTTCTGGGTACCCCTTTGGATAGATTTTCAGTTTGATACTCATGCTTAAGGAAATCTTTGGAAAAGGATGCATCCAAGGACATGGATTTAAACCAATTATCTCCAGTGATATCGATCCTTGTAGCTATTTAAATAGAGGTATCAAACATTTCAAATTATAGGTCCCCTACCTTAGTCTTCAGGCCATCAAAATGTAAGGCAAATTTCCTTTCCACCTCAGGATGACCCCTCTGCATATTTTGGTAGAAAGTGAGGCAACCCACCCTTTAAAAACTTATCTAGCCATGGGCTCTGCCTCAAATAAATAAATGTCTGCAGGCTTGGTTATAACCACAGTACCTCCCTTATGCGACTTATTCTTCTGAGGAGTCTTCATAGTTTAAGATGAAAGGTTTAAAAACTATGGCGCATTGATGGCCAGGAAACAAAGAGTCAAACTTCAATAAGAGACAGTGAATAGTGGTTTCCCCTTTCCAGGAATCTCCCCTAAGTCAACTAGTTGCTAGCTTAGGAAACAATGGTTGTGAATTTCCCTCCCTTTTATGTTCATAAATATTAAAAAATGAGGAATAATAAGGTGAATAAAGAGATCACTGCAATTGTCTCTGCAAACTGGGTCAAAAACAGTGCAACTCAAAAGGTAGAGGAGGTAGGGGAAAAGGCAGCGTCGTTTCAGCAACGATTCTTGATAGCACACTGCGCATACAGGAGATAAATATTGCTTGGGAACTCATAACTTGGGAGCATGGAGAGTATATGTATTAATATTGATAACCTGGTGATGGTGACCGTAGGTTTGAGTGGAAGAAAAATTGATCGAAAAGCGCAAGGGAAAATACCTCCTCCAATTATGCAGGCACGATCTCCACCCAAAATCCAAGCAATAATTAATCCTTGAAATTGATATGCAGATGAGTAAAACCATGGAATACCTAGAGAATTATGATAACTCAGAGTTTCAGCAAAATATTAGGAGAGTATCACAAGAAACTCAGCCTCTGAATCCACCTCAGCATCTGATCTTGTAATGCCACTGCAAACTGGTCCGAACTGGTAGTTTTTGCAGCACAGAGTTTTGAACTTTCAAAATTCAAAAAACGTTAGCAATATCATAAAGAATGAAACCTCGAAGGCATATTTTAACTAACCACGGTGCTTAAAAAAAGGTAGAGATGACATCAGTGATATAATAACAAAGCATGGTAAAATATGAAGGACAGGGAGTGTGTTATGGAAACTCCTAGTGAGTTGGCAGTGCTCCCTTTCAAAAAATGATTTGACCATTAAGAATAGGACAAAAGCACAACATGGCAAGGCTACAGAGGCATGAGTGAGGAGGGTGACATGTCAAGTCAATATGTTCATGGAGTGAGWCCAAATTAGTGTCAAATCATGAAGGGGATCAAAACATAAKCCATGAAAATGAGCCTAGGCCAAAATTTTATGTGAGGGTCAAAATTTGAGTCATGAATTAAGCCTTTATTCATCAAATTCACCTAAGTAAATCACACATTTAAGAGACAAGTCAAAATTAAAAAATCTAAAGTCTTAGAAAAACCAAAACTAAGGGCTAAAGACCCAAGGCAACTTAGTGTGATAACAAGTTCAAAATTAAATTCTGAGCATTTTCAATTTTTGGTCATTTTCCTAGATCCAGGTAAAGATGCCTACAAGCACTAAGCTTGTTGACAAGCTAGAAGGTGTGGAAATATTATATGCCTGGAAGTATATGATTTCACTCATTCTTGAAGAGAATAACCTAGCAAGATTCATTAAATAAGATGTACTAGAACCTGTCGATGTCACAGCTAAAGCAAAACACCAAAAGGACACAGTTAGGGCCAAAATAATCATTGCATATTCTATTAAAGATCACTTGATTCCTTAAGTGGATTCAAATAAGAATCCAAAATAAATGTTTGATTCCCTAACCATATTATATGAAGGAAGGAACGTCAATCGGAAGATGAATCTAAGAACTCAACTCAAAAGTACAAGGATGCAGAAAGGAGAAACAATTCAGGAATATTTATCCAGAATATCACAATTCAAAGAACAGCTAGAAGCAATTGAAGATACTATATATGAAGATGAACTTATAATGACATCCCTTAAATTATCTCACAATACCTTGGGATGCATTCATCCAAAATATTTGTGCCAAAATAGAGAAACTAAACTTTGACCATCTTTGGGAAGAATGTGTTCAAGAAAAAGCAAGAGTAGCTAACCAAGAAGAATTACTATCAAGATATAAAGATCAAGCCCTAGATACTCATACTAAAAGAGGAAGAAAGAGGTCTTACTTCCAGAAAGAAACTCGTAAGGAGTCTCACCCCCAAAAAAAATTCATACATAAAGAATCTCACCCTCCAAGGAGATTCCAAAAGTTTTAGAAAGGTCAAATAAGAGAAAATTATTTCTCATCCTACCAATGTTACTATTGTGACAAGATGGGACATGTTGCTAAGAATTGTCCAGTTAGATGAGAAGAATACAAGAAGAGAAACAGGAGGCACCATGCTCATGTAGTTGAAGATGAAGAGCCACCCACAAATATGATAAAATAACATATTGAATACTATGTCTTAATCTATACCCTCTTAGGATCAGTGTCACTTGGTGAGGACACTTGGCTCATAGATAGTGGTTCTTCCAAGAACATGACAGGTCAAAGAGACAATGTCTCTTGCCTTACAGAAAATAAGTTTCCCCCAAAAGTTACACTTAGATATGATTATCAATACCCTATCAAAGGAGTAGGAGAATCAAATTACAAACTTGATTCAGGGACCCCAATGAAGATGAAGGATGTACTATATGTACCAAGTTTGACAAAGAACTTAATTTCTATCTCATCTTTAGAGAAGAAAGGATTCATAGTTTCCTTCATAGATGGAGAATTTCTTATGTGGCCCAAAGGAAAAACCATGGAAGAAGCAATTTTTATTGGAAAAGAAGAAGGTGGATTGTATAAGCTAAAGGGTCACTCATAAGCAGCCTTAACCCATTCCATTGAGAATCCATGTGAACTTTGGCATAGAAGATTATCCCACATCAACTACAAAGAATTACCATATGTAAGAAAAGCACTCACAGGTCTACCAGAATTCAAGGTTGACCATGAATGAGCGTGCAATGGATGTGCACAAGGAAAGAACATCAAGAACTCCTTCCCGAAGAAAGACAGTAAAGCAGAAGGAGCCATATATCTCATTCACTCAGATGTATGTGGCCCAATTCCATCAAGCTCCATCAGTGGGTATGTATAGTATGTATCTTTTATTGATGATTGTTCTCACAAAACTTAGGTTTACTTTTTGAAATCAAAAGATGAAGTGTTCAGTAAATTCAAGGAATTCAAAGCCTTGATAGAGAATATCTCTGAAAGAAAGATAAAGATACTTAGGTTAGATAATGGAGGAGAATACACCTCAAAATAATTTGAAAACTTTTTCAAAGATGTCGAGATCAAGAGGGATCTCACCACTCCCTACAATTCTCAAAAAAATGGTATAGCATAAAGAAAGAACGGAACTATAATGGAAGCAGTGAAGACCATGATCCATGATCAAGATCTTCTAATGCACTTATGGGAAGAAGTAGCAAAAAAAAATAGCATATTTACAAAACAAATTGTCCCATAGTGCACTTGGGTTCAAAACCCCTGAAGAGATGTTCTCCGGAAAGAAGCCAGAAGTAAGCCATCTCAAAATATTTGGTTGCCTAGTATTTATACACATTCTGAAAGAGAAAAGAACCAAGTTGGACCCTTTAGGAAAGAAGGGAATATTTGTTGGATACTGTGAGGTCTCCAATGCCTTCAGAGTTTATATACCAGGTTACCATCATATTGAGATTAGTAGGGATGTAACCTTTGATGAATATGAAACACTCAATAAATCAAGAAGATGCTAGCTTGAAGAAGTATATGAAGAAGAACCTATGGCTCCCAAAGTTGCAAAACCAGTGAGGGAATTCATAACTTCCCATGATGAGGAGATTCTAGAAGATCATGACAAAATAGAATCACAAGAACCTCCCCAGATGACGATCTCCCACAAGATAAATCCATCCTGGGCAAGGGAACTTATTCAATATGGAGAGAAGTATGGTGCCCCCGAAGGAGCCATGAGACAGGTGAAGAAACCCAAGCCATTCTCCAGTTATATGAATTTGATGTGTGACCTCTTAGAGAAGGATCCTACTTTATTTGAAGAAGCTATTTGGAACAAAGAATGGGCAGATGACATGAAAGAAGAATACCAATCAATTATAAATAATGATGTATGGGAAATAGTTCCCAGACCGAAGAGCAAGGATGCGGTATCCTCCAAATGGATTTTCAAAATAAAACATGTTGTTGATGAAAGTATTGAGAAATATAAATAAAGGTTTGTTACTTGTGGCTTTTCTCAAAAGGAAGGAATTGACTATGAAGAGACGTTTGTTCCTGTAGCCATATACAATTCAATCAGAACCATCATAGCCATTGCAGCTAAGATGAAGTGGAAGTTACACTAGATGGACGTGAAAAGAGCTTTCTTGAATGGTGTCATTGAAGAAGAAGTGTATATAGAACAACCTCAAGGGTATGAAGTTGAAGACAGGAAGACTCATGTCTGGAAGTTGAAGAAGTCTATGTCTGGATTGAAGCAAGCTAATAGAGCTTGGTATGGAAGGATTGACAGTTTCCTGATGAGCTTGGGATTTACCAAGAGTAAAGTTGATTCTAACCTTTACTTCAAGGTTATGAATAATGAGCCTATCATATTGTTGTTTTATGTGCATGACTTATTCTTAACTAGAGAAGAAAATATCATCACTAATTGTAAGAAGAAGCTCGCTGCAGAACTTGAGATGAAAGACATTGGCCTAATGCATTATTTCTTAGGTCTTGAGGTCTGGCAGAGCCCATAGAAGATATTCCTTACCCAAGGGAAGTATGCAGTTGAAATACTAAAAATATTTGATATGTTGGAGTACAAATCCATGAATACACCCATGGAAACAAAGTTGAAGCAGAGTAGGAAACAATCAAGCAATTCTCTCAACACGGCAGAAGAATAATGCATATTCTGCTAGTTGTGAAGCCATATGGCTTCAAGAGTTGTTGATAGGTCTATTCAATCTAGAGATGGAAGCAACCATGATCCTATGTGATAACTAGAGTTGCATAAAGATGAGAAAGAACCATGTGTTCCATGACAAGTCAAAACACATAGATATCTGATATCATTACATCTGTGATATGGTGCAGAGAGGAGCCATAAAGATCTAGTATGTTAGCATGGATGAACAGGTTGTTGATGTGTTGACCAAGACTCTATCTCATGTAAAGTTTGAGCACTTTCGAGATAAACTTGGTGTAGTCCGAAAAGAGCTCCCTCAAAAGGGGGAGTACTTTGATGCCAGCATAGTGTTGAAGATTTCCAGCTTCATGTTGATGTTGTTGTGATACCAACCTAGTGTAGAATATTTCCAGCTTTGTGCTAATGTTATTGTGATGCCAGCCTAGTGTTGAATATTTCTAGCCTCATGTTGATGTTGTTGTGATGCCAACCTCATGCAGAAGATTTCCATCCTTGTGCTGATGTTGTTGTGATGTCAGCCTCATGCTGAATATTTCTAGCCTCATGATGATGTTATTGTGATGCTAGCCTCATGCTGAAGATTTCCAGCCTCGTGTTCATGTTCATAAGATGTCATCTTCATTTTGAATATTTCCAACCTAGTGTTGATGTTGATGATGCTCCAGCCTTCATGTTGTGATGTTATTGTTTTTTATGATGCTCCAACCTTTGTGCTGTGATATTTTTGTTGTTGATGTTGTATCAACCTTGTGTTGTTATTGATGATGATGTATTAGTGTTATACGAATCCATGTTGATGCAGATGATGATGATGCCATTCCATCTCCCTGCTGAGAATGATGATATTGATGATGAGAAAAA
>SNQJ01S0118790.1:3834-15682 GCA_010110895.2 Picea sitchensis
TCCCTACACACCCGACACAACGTAGCAAACATTGCAGCTAGTCATGGAAAGAATATAACACATACCCAACATGCTTCTCTAGTTGGAATTGTTAGTTGTGCCATATTACATAATACAAAGACAAAATTGTGGTGGGTTGTTTGGAAGCCAATTTTTCTCTTTAAACATCAAGAACTGACGGATTCAAGAAATAAATTCCTCGAGAAAATAGAGATCGATTGAAAAGGTAGAAGAATAAAGAGAAAAGGAAAATTTACGTATGTCAAAGCGTAGGATTTCAGAAGAGGGAAAGCCAATTTCTAGCGGAATAGATGTCGTTGTTGTTTCTCCTCCATCACCAGAAGGAAAGTGCACAAGTTCATTAGAGACAAATATTCTCATCAAGACAACTTCCTGTGGATGAATAGATGATGGAGGATTTTCTTGGAGTTGATTATATAATGGATGAAATTAGAGAAACAACCAGTGTACAACATTGTGGTGAAGAAGTTTCTATGGTGAAATCTCTTGTTGGACAATCAAGTATTAAAAAAACTAGTCAATCCCATGTCCACTCTCTTCCCAGAGTTGATCTGCTAATGATTGAAGGGGAAAGAACTACAACATTGTTAACTCCATAGAAGGGAGGTCAAGAGTGCCAGAAAAGGATTTCATCATCCCTACCTAGATTGAGCATTGTGCGACGAAGAAATATTAAATGCATTTAGGTTGATGAAAGTGGTCTAGCATCACTTGAAGTTAAGTTACCTAACTGTACTATTCATTATCACTCTTATAAAATCATTAAATAATATTTTGAACCAAAATCCAATGTTGTTAAATGTCAATTATTTTTAGCTTTGTTAAAATATAGAAGTTTGACTGTTGTTAGGAGAATTTTAGGCATTAAAAAATTCAAAAGTGTAGAAACAAGTCATCATGTTGTTATAAACCTTGTATATTCTTTTGAAATAATTGGTAATAAATCTCGTTCTAAAGAACGCAATGCAACCCAACATGTCTTGTCATAATCAATTGTTAGAAAGATCACAAGAAAACATTGTTTTCTACAACAAACCTCTCACCTCTTGAAATGCGTTGTCAAAACCATTATAAAGTATTCTCATAGATGAGATAGCCTCGACACAAGTGTCCCAACATATTTGTGGGCCTTCACTAGTAGGATACCTCATTCTGACATGAAGTTAATTGGAGCGGTTAAGGGACTAGTTCAAGATTTCTGGCATGAGAACACTTGGCCTTCTTCCAACCAAAAATATGTAATAAAATTGAGAATGGGATCTAGGGACCATGAACCCCATATTAAACACTTTCTTGACATTACTCATACATGATTGTATGAGAGATTCGTAACAGTACATAGTGCACTTATTTTGGGCCAAAGATCTTTCCATAAATTAAAGCCTTGGTATGTTCGAATAAACACAATTTGTAACACATGTTGTTGTAGATATCACATTGAGTATGGTTATTATGAAACACACACACACAGACACAGACATATTTCATGTTTTGCATAACACCATTTTTCAGGAATGCTCAGTTATATTTCTTCCTCCGTCATCTAGAGACTTTATTCACAACATCTTGTGTACAAGGCCAAAGGGTTTTACATTTTATCAAAAATCATGCTTAGATGGGACATGCCTCAGGTGCAGTGAAATGAAATTACTGATCAAGTGCATCCATGTAGGCGATGAAAATGAATTGGGTAGAAATGAGGTTACCTTGCAAAGATTTAAATATGTCACATATGATATTGATGGAGGACAAGAAAGAAAAATGATGCAATTGGTTACTTCCCAAGTACGAGTTTGTGACATCATGAAGGACTTCATCGAAAATACACAACATTATGTTCAGCATGTCCATGTGGCTCAATGGAAGGAAGATAATTTTAGAGTATGCAGAGATACATTTCTTGTTGATATTGTGTTATCAGTGGTTGATTTTTCTGAGAAATACAACCTTCAACCGCAAAATGAGATTCAAAGAAAATATTATCACTTAGATCATGTCAAAATAATGGTCCATATCACATACAAGCATGGACTATATAGTAATGAACAAAACAGAGTTATATTGTAAGAGTATCACTTCTACATAAGCGATGATAGGTGCCATGACTTAGCCTACGTACAACATTGTTTTCAGTTGTTCTACAATCAACTTAAGGAGAAGAACATACAGATGGATCAACATTGGATTTGGTCAGATGGTTGCACATGCCAGCTCAAAAGTTGTGTATTTAAATGGTTGTGTATGTTTAACAAAAAACTAAAGGTACCACATCTTTGGAACTATTTTGATTCCAAGCACAGGAAAGGGGAGCAAGATGGAGCAGGTGCATGCATAAAAATAACATTACGAAGGAAATAAATGAAGTTCACAACTACTTCCCTCATTGGATATGTGAAATCCATTGTTGAATGGTGTTCTTCAGTAATGGGAAAGGGAACAGGAACCCGTGAAGACCAATAACATAGGAAAGGACATGTACATAGATATTTTTGGGAGGTGGTCGATGTATATCAATCACAGTGGTATGAATGTAAAACAATACATGGAGCTCATATATTCCATTCATTTATAACATCAGACAATGCAATAGTTGAAATATGGACAAGAAAACTCTCTTGCTTATGTGCTCCATGTAGTAGTAATGAATGGGGTGATTGTGAATCGACGGACTGGGTTGATATATAGGATCATGTATCACTCCCCATTGGTCAACTTATAACTATGGAATTATCTCAGTTGGAGGAGGACCATAAATTATTTTGGGAGATTATGATCATGTCTCAGATCTCATACTACCAGGTTCATTGAATCCTTATATTAAATTTTGAACAACTAGCATCAATGTTTTATGCTTTGGTCATTTAGTGGACTCACATTTGGAATTCCATTTTTTTCATGGCACATATACGTAGTGGTTTCCCCAAGAGATAATGAATGGGGCATTGATTATTGGCTAACACAATGCTTAGAGGGAAATCATACCCTCATGCGATTAGTAACAAACGCTGAAGGCATTTAATTTTCAATTGGGTCAATGGTTACTAAAGGATAAAATCTGACATGGGATGAAAGCACACGAAAGAAAGGTGGTTATGTATTTCAATATTATAAACCAGTTCAATTCATATACCACTTTACAAACTTTCTTATCGGTACAAACCTCCAACTATAAATAATGTCATGTGAGAACTCATCAAAGGTATGATACTTCTTGCCTTACTTTGAGCATGAGAAGTTAATGGAGTTTGTCTGTATTAGAAGTGATCCTGATGGTCTACTTGAATGAACATAGTTATGTAAAAGAAATAATTTTGTCTTCATTTTATGGTATTATGGTATTCTTGTATTTCCATGTCTTTCCTTGCCTATTCATTCCATGCCTTGCCTTGTCACGCCATGCCATGCCATGCCTTTCTTTTACATGCCATGCCTTGCCTTGTCTTCACTTTCCTTTCCTTGCATTTCCTTTCCATGCATTTCCTTTCCTTCCCATCCCATGCCATGCCTTCACTTGCTTTACCTTTCCTTCACTTCCCATGCCTTCACTTGCCTTGCCTTCACTTTCCATGCCTTCACTTGCCTTTCCTTCACTTTGTTTGACTTGCCTTCACTCTCTATGCCTTCACTTTCCATTCCTTCACTTTATGTGCCTTCACTTTTATTTCCTTGCATTCACTTGCATTTCCTTCACTTTCCTTTCCTTTCCTTCACTTTCCATGCCTTCCTTTCCTTCACTTTACATGTCTTCCTTTCCTTTCCTTCACTTTCCATGCATTCACTTTCCTTAACTTTCCATGCCTTCACTTCCCTTAAATTTCTATGGTATTCTTGTATTTCCATTCCTTCCTTTCCTTGTCACACCATGCCTTTCCTTTCCTTGTCACACCATACCATGCCATGCCTTTCATTTCCATGTCATGCATTTCCTTGCCTTCACTTGCCTTGCATTGCATTGTTTTTTACATGCCTTGTCTTTCCTTCCTTGCCATGTCATGCCATGCCATGCATTTAGTTTCCTTGTGTTGGCACAAGCCTATTTTAGGGAGGAAATCCAATTTCGGAGTGCACGCCATATATTGAATAAAAGAAACATGCCAAAGATAGAGTAAAATAAGCATGCCAAAGACAGAGGAAAATCAGTGAGACACACATTCAAACAAGTCTAGCCATGTTAGGGTTAGGGTTTTTTATATGATTGTAATCATTATGATCCAATAGAGTAGTATAACTAAAGGCCTAGCATGTATAGTAGAGGTTGGTTAAGGAGGTTTGGTTTTTGAGGGTCAGATCACAGTCTATGGAGCCTGGTGTGGTCTACTCCGCCTCACAGATTGAACTGGTCATAGTTTTTGGTTGTAATCCTAGAGAAGGTAACACAAGCAGTGTTATCTTTGAAGAATGATAAATTAAAGAGAACAAGAGACAAATCTTTGTGTACGTAGCCCCAGGGGGGGTGAACCATAGTAACTGTGTTATGTTGATGTGTGTGAATGGTTATTTTATTGTTTCTTATATTTAATCTTTTAAATAATTTGTGTTTAACTTAGATTATTATAGAGTGCAACATGTATGCATGGGTTCCTTGATGAATGAATAATATATATAGATGAGTGACTACTAGTTATGATACATAAGAAGAAGACACATATCACATTCCCACTCCCTTCCCTGATTGCAAACATCTAAGTCTTGCAGTCCCCCGTAAGTTATCTCGGGTGAGACTACGTTGTGCACTATATGCGTGGTGTTTCCTTCTAGGTTACTAGGAGGGCCGATATTTTGAGGGTTTTGTTGGAAATCTTTGATATCAAAACCCGGGTCAGACCAAATGCCCAACAAATGGTTGAGTTGTTGGTTAGAACTGTGCCCAATAGATTGGAAGGGATTTGTTGAGGAATAGCGCGAAGAGTGAAAAAGTAGAAGGGAATGTACAAGCCATGGAATCCAATGAAGGCGAATATTGAAATATGGTTAAGGAAAAAGGAACTCGATTTTGTGGAGAAGGACAATATAAACCATAAATATACACTGCGCAAATATCTCAACATATATGTGTTTAGAGAATTGCATGAAGTATTTTTTTGTGAATTTCCACATCTGTTACAGGAGTGGTTATTGAGGTTGAAGGAAAACCATCATACGAATCAAATAAGACAACTAGAGTGGCATCATGTAGAGATCATGCAGTTATAGAAATTTGATAATAAATTCACGTGCGCAATAGATTTTTGGTTAGACGATATTATTGCAAGGTTTATCATTGAATTTGCAGTTGATACTATGGATTCGTACACTGATGCAGAGAAGGATTTTCTAAAGGGACATAGAGGTAGGTACATAATATCACTATATACCTCCATCAATATTTTATTATATGACAAAGGTGTGATGACCATGGAGTCAGACAACTAAACTTCTCTACACGCATGGGAGAAGGGGGAAGCACTAACAAGGGTCTGAGATATAGACATGGATTTGAATAAGTGGAAGAAAAAGGAGGCAATGGACCTGATCATGATGGAGGAGGACTAGATAAGGAAGATAATGGAAAGATATATAATGAAGTGCAATGATAGACCTTACCAGTATAATATGAATAACAAAAAGAGGGCTTGGTGAGCGACAAAGAAGAGGTAGAGGATATTTGGGCTATGAAGAAGATTTAGGAAATCCCACGTGTAACATATGAAAGGAAAAAAAGAGGTCTAGGGTTAGGAACATAAGGCATAACTCCAGTCAATATTGGATTTAGTGTGGAACCTACAACCCCATGTGTGACTAATAAACCTGAAGGAACACAAGCTTTTAGAAAACCAACTTTTAGTAGAATACATGCAGCAAGTCAGGGGACCAATAATGGAAAATCAACTGGGGGAACAAGTTTAGGAAGTATAAGTCAACTATATACACCGCATGAAAGCAATAGTTCAACAAGTTTTAAAATGGTAGGAGTAGATACCACTATCAGATTACCATAGCTTCATGGTGAGGAGTCAGAGGACCCTGAGAAGCATTTATTCATCTGTGAAAATATATGGAAGCAAAGAAGATTATAGATGAGGATACAAAAGTGGCATGGTTGGGTATAACATTAAAATATGTGCGCTACACTGGTACATGAGCCTTGATTTAAAGAATCAACAAGGATCACCAAAGACTGTCGCGGAGGTAAAACAATTGTTGGTAAATGAATTTCAGAAGCCAAGTTCACAAGACTAGTATATGAACGAAATGATTGAGATTAAGAAGAAACCAGGTGAGTTTTCTTGGGAGATTGATCAAAGGTTTAAAAATCTAAAAGTTAATTTGAAGTACTCTATTATTGACATGAAACATAGGCAGTTATTTCTGAACTCATTATTACCGCACTTGAAGTATCCTTTGAGACAACATAAATTCCAAACTCAAGCAGAAGCTTGGCAAGAAGCCCTGCAGTTGCAAGAAAACGAATATCAAGAGAAAGATCCAGCAATAGAAGAGATGAAAGAGGATATGAAGAACCTGACATTTCAGTTGAACTGGAATAAGGGGAAGAAGAAGAGATAAGTTATCTAGTGCACATTATGTAGGGAATAAAGACACGATAAGAATGAATGTCCAACCTTTTCACAATACTTGGTAGTAGGGGAGCCAAACCCCTTTCCTATAGAAGGAACGTGGTGTGAAATTTGTAAGACACATGGGAATGATCCATATCATTGTCCCATGATGCATAAGTATAAGACCGTTCCAAGAAGTTCTTACTTCAATGTTTGTAAATCAATGGGTCATGATGACAAGGACTGTAGAACGTTGGAATTGATGAGAGAGAGAACTTCAGACACCTACAGGGTTCAAGGAGATATGATGACTGGGAAATACGCACCACGGTTCAATAATGTGCAACCACAATTAAATACTGTGCATCCACAATGAAACAATGCACAACCGTAGTATAATAATGCGCAATATAACCAGATACCCCAATATAATGCACTGTGTTGAGATAAAGGCGAATTCCTAGGTGGAGGATGAGGTAGAGGAGGATTTAGACGAGGCAAAGGGCTAGTAGTTTTCCATAATTTTCAACAACCATGAAACTATTCATGATACTATCTGCTTCCACCTACAACATGTATGTATTGTCACGTGATAGACCACAAGACAAAAGATTGTCCGACCTTATTGGGAAAAATACAGGAAAAAAAGGAACCAAAACAATCAGAACATACAATGTATTTTTTCATAAGCCAAGGATTATGGGAAGAACATAAACATAGTTACTCGAGGAGGCTCCAAGACGAGAGACGATGCAACAAAACATGATCCAGCACAAAACCAGTGGGTAAATAAGAACATTGTGCAATAGAAGAATTTTGATGCGCATAAATAAAAGGATACATTTTGATCTACATCAACCGTGCAACAAAATCATGATCGTACAATGTACGAGATGCCAACTTCAATGGATCACACTGGAAAAGGACAACCTTTAGAGAAAGTAAGAAACATAAATACGTTTCTACAGTCATGAGTAAAGCTATTGAATGATCCATCATTCATTAAGTTCTTACAGAACTTGTTAGAGAGATGCAACACATAAGTAGGAGGGGAGTTAAAACAGAAGACAGTTAATCATCTCCATACGAGAAGTATAACAAGTAGGGAATTCATGTTAAATGCCAACATTGGGGATTTCAATATGGGGGATGTCATACTTGACTTAGGCTCTAAAGTGAATGTCTTACCGAAGAAGACATGGAACTGTATGGGGGAACCCACATTAGGGTATTCACCTGTTCAGTTGAAATTGGAAAATCAACATAGAGTATTACCAATTAAAAGACTAAAGGGTGTGACAGTAGACTTGGATGGAGTGTTCACTATAGTAGATTTCGACGTTATATAAATAGTAGATGGAACAAGACCCTACCCAACATTATGAGGACTGGACTGGGCATTTGATAACCAGGTTGTGTTCAACCTGAAGTCACGGAAAATGATCTTTGAATCAGGTGAGTACAGAATAATTGCACCATTGGAACCATCTAAAGGAGAAAGGTATGTAGATGCGACATGTTTGGACTTGAAAGAAATAAATCATCTATATAGGGATAGCGTGCGAGAAGAACATTATGTCAACCCAACTACAAATGGGGTACTCAACTGGAGAATCATTACTTAGTGTGCCTCTAACTCAAATGCAGGTCTAGAAAACTGGTAGTAGAGGTTACATGAAGTCTCCAAAAGGAGGTGTGCAAGAATATAGTGCACAGTAAGGTGGGTCAGTACAGAGGTAAGGGAACCTCCCAATTTTCATGGTTTGAACAACCTAGAAGAATTTTTCACAAACTATGGAGAAGAAGTCCTGGAAAATCATAGGTTGTTATCCCTAGATATTTCACTAAAGGAAACACTTGGAATATGGTGTGACCTGCACAAGGGAACGATTCAAGACTCGTATCAGTGTAAAAGTTTACTTCTCATTAGATTTGGTGCAGAATAGGGGAACAATATATTGTAGAAATATGATGGGTGAGGAAGACCAGCTGAGAACATGGAGAAATGCATAACTCAGTGGAGGATAACACCACTAGAAGAATGGCCTCATTACTTTATTCATATATTGGAGGGGATACCAGGGAACTGGTACACCAAATAAGAACTACGTAGAGGCACTACATAATGGATAGTGTTAAAATGGAAATTTGTGATAACTTTCTCGTTTGAGCAGCAAAACCCTATGATCAATTCATCCCTGAAGATTATACAAGGAATAATATTTTTTGAGGAAACTAAGGTGGAAATTATAACATAAAATCATCAACAGGATAGACATATAGTCAATGAATTACTCTCTTATTATCATGTCGTAGAGGAAACACCAGAAGAAGAATATCTCTGCAACATCCAAATAACAGATATTGAAGGAGAAAGAGAGGTGGAAGGTCCATCATTGGAATCATAGGAATTTGTTGCACCAATTAAGGTCAAGAAAGTGAACATTGGGATAGAAGAAAACCCTAAAATGACAAGTATTTGAGACTTCTGGGATGAGAAGACACTAGAGAGGATAAAATAATTACGGTGCGAATACAGTGACCTATTTCCAACAACCTTTATAGAAATGAAAGGCATGGAAGGTGTGATGGGAGAGATGAAGATACCCCTAAAACTAGATGCTAGACCAGTCAGACAAAGACCTTACAGGATGAATCTAGTTTATAAGAAAAAAGTGAAAGAAGAACTTGATAGAATGTTGGAAGATGGTATCATAGAGCTAGTGGAAGAATTTGAATGGATCAACCCGATGGTGGTCCAGGAAAAGAAACAAGGAGGAATAATAATTTGTGTATATCTAAGGAAATTGAATGATTCTTCCTTACATGATCCTTTCCCTATCCCTTTTACATATGAGGTTTTAGATAATGTGGGAGGACATGAAGCATATTCCTTCATAGATGGATTCTCAGGTTATCATCAGATTAAAATAGCTCCAAAGGATAGGCATAAGACTACATTTGATACATAATGGGGATCCTATCAGTATACAATTATTCCATTTCGACTGAAGAATGCACCAACTATATTTTCAAGGGTGGCGGTAGCTTCTTTTAAGGATTTCATACATAATTTCTTAGAAGTATATTTGGATGACTGGAATGTTTTTAGTCTCTTGAAATATCATGTATAAGTATTAAAACTAATTTTGTACAGGTGTAGACAATGTCAGATCTCATTGAACAACAAGAAATTTATTTTCAGTGCACCTTTTGGGATACTTTTAGGACATGTGGTATGCAGATAGGGTTTACTGGTTGACCCTGCTAATATTGATGTAATTTTGAACTTACCACCAAAAAATTCAGTGCATCAGTTAAGAGCCACACTTGGACATACAGGGTACTATATGAATTTTATCAAGAGGTATGCGTAGATTACCACGCCAATGGAAAAAATGTTGAAGAAGGACAACAAATTTCAGTGGAATGAGGATTTTCAGCAAGGATTGGATACTTTGAAGGAGAAGATGGTGACAACACCTATTTTAGTGTTTTTGGATTGGAAAAAAACATTTCATGTGCATGTAAATGCATCAACCATAACACTTGGAGTAATTTTGGCACAACCAGGAGCAAGTGACCTAGATAACCCTATATCATTTGCCAACATGAAGCTATCAGACTCAGAGAAGAATTACAACACCACAGAAATAGAAGGTCTATCCATGGTGTATGCATTGCATAAGTTCATAAATTAGTTATTGGGAAAGCACTTTAAAATGTTCATAGATCATTATGCCCTCATATATTTAGTCAACAAGATAGTTTTGGGGGGGAGGATTTGTAGATGGATATTATTATTTCAGGAGTTTGATTTTGAATTAAGAGTTAAACCAAGGAAACTGAATGTAGGACAAGATCACTTATCAAGGATAACCAATGGAGACGAACGAACTAACTTAGAAGACAACTTCCCTGATGCACAATTATTTTTAGTATAGAGAGCAGATGAGTACTTTGTTGATATCATTGAATTATTGTGCACATGAATTGCACCAAAGGAGTTTAGTACCACACAGAAGAAACTCCTAGCGGTTAGAGTTTCATACTATCAATTGATTGCAGGTCATTTATACAAGTTGGAAGAAGAATACATATTGAGAAGGTGTGTGATGGAGCATGCAAGACCCATTGTTCTAGAAGAATATCATGAAGGTATAGTTGGAGGACACTATGCAGGAAAGGATACCATGTAGAAGGTATTTCACGTAGGTTTATGGTGGCCAACAATGCATAAGGATGCAAAAGAATATTGTCATAACTGTGATGTCTTTCAGAGAGTGGGAAAACCCAACAAGAGGGATGAAATGCCCCTAAGACCCCAAGTAACTCTTTAGGTATTTTACAAGTACAAAATAAAAAATTTAGGACCTATTCATCCACCATCAAGAAGGCCAGGCGCAAGATACATCATTATTGTGACATAGTACTTAAACAGATGGGAAGAAGAAACACTAGTCAAGGATTGTAGCGTAGAGACAGAAATGCACTTCTTATTTGAGTAGGTAATCAAAATATGGATGTCCAAGGATTTTGATGAGTTACCAAGGAACACATTTTATTAATAGTACCATCCAGGCTATGACTAAGGAATTTCAAGTCTATTACTAGAAGAGTACACCATATCATCCTCAGGCCAATGGGATAGTAAAATCTCTCAACAATATTTTGGAGAATTCCTTGAAAAATATTTGTAATGTTAATAGAGATGATTGGGATTTACAAATACCTATAGTATTATGGGCATAGAGGACTACATGCAATAAGTTGGTAGTACAAACATCATTTAGGCTAGTGTATGGACAAGAAGCAATGGTTCCATTGGAATTTTTGGTACCCAATCTACACATTGAAACAATCACAAATATGACAGAAAGAGGCGCAATACAAGAAAGGTTGAGTAAGGGACAAATCCTGACATGACAAACACATAAAGAAAAAGAGCTTTGAGGAGGGAGATCTAGTTCTCCTCTATGAAAACAAATATTTGCAACATCCAGGAAAGTTCAAAATGCATTGGATAGGGACATGTGAAGTGAATCATGTCATAGATGGAGGATCTATGAAGCAAAAGGACTTGGCAGGAAAAGAGATGCAAGGTCTGGTGAACAGTAGTCCGCTGAAACAATATAGGGACAACATACCTACTAACTCTCAGTAGTTACAACATAGTGATGGAGCATTGTGTATAGTTTACTATAGTAGAGGTTAGGAAATAAAAATTACAAAAATACATAAAAACTGCAAAAAAAAGAAAAATACAAAAAGAGTAGGAAGTCGGTTGA